>CM031243.1:537376723-537539062 GCA_018340775.1 Taxus wallichiana var. yunnanensis
AAGATGTATTGTCACTGGTGGTAGGTGGCAGGTGGTAGGAAAGGTTCTCTAGAAGAGGAGTGTCTAAAGTATGGAGAATTTTACTGGCATGATTTTTGTTTAAGCCCTAATCATTTGAGGTATTGTCAAACTATACTTGGATTAGGAGAGAGATGTGTGTCTTATCTGTCAATGATACAATATTATGATTCAGATGGAAAGGATTCCTTTTGGGAAACTCGTTTAGACGCACTAGCCTAATGACTCAATATATTTAGTTAATCTTACAAGTTGTCTGGGCTCGATTTCCGAAGGTACTCACTTCTCGTACATTTGGATCTTGGTCTTCTTAGCTGATCTATAATATCAAACGCGCCAAGGGTCATGCCAGAGAGGAATGAGTCCTTCACTTCGCGATGGTGGAACAGGGTTACTCGATTTATATAGGAATATGAGGAGCTGATTCGAGGAGAGATGGGCTTAAAGGACTTCTTTGGGAAAAGACCTAAGCAGGAGTCGAGCAGAAGGGATTACCTCTTTTAACAATGGTCAGAGGCACGCTCGACACGACCTTCTCCTTCCGCAAGACATGTAAGCAGCAACTTCGCTTCTTTTTCCTCAGGAGCAGTGTAAAAACAAAGATATGATTGTCCGTCAGATAGCCTTGAGTACTTCTCTTCTTCAATCGATTCATCCTCATCAAATTCCATGTATCCAATAGTAGAGTCACACTGGCTCACCGACATCTTGATCATCTTCGCCTGAGGTGAAGATTCTTCATAAGACGCTCTCCTTCTTCAATTCGGCCAAAGCATTGACTTCAGGAGCTTCAAGCGCCAACCGTGGAGCGGGCAGCGACCTTAGGCGACGTGGTCTTTGTGGAAACATCATGTTGGGAACAAAACTCTTCGTGGAACGCTCTCTATGAGGAACTAGGAGCCCTGGCCAATCAAGCTTTTTGGGAATGCGAGCATCATTCGCCATCTTTTTTGGAATGCCGATCGACTTAAGTGGCGAGTAGGATCTCAAGATTCGGACTTTGATGATTCCTTTTAACTCGCCGATATTATCAAATTGTCTTCTATCCGAATGGCAGCGCCCGAGCGAGTGTCGTGGTAATTTACGCGCTTCAAGGAGCGCAAGCTTAACTTTTGAGCTCACACTACAAAGAAACACTTCGATTCTCCGTGTTGAAGCATGGTAGAGAGGGACACGCATTGATTAATTCATCAACCGGGTGACAAAATCGCATAGTCTCATCGCCTCTTTCTTCGTGGGTGATCCGTGATAAAGCATGCAAATGCATCTTCAAGGCTCAGTATCTATCTTCAAAAGCCTCCCATGCAAGGTTGCCTAACTCGTGATAGATGCGGGAATGCAAATGTCAAACCATTCACCAAGGGCTCGTAGAGAGTCTCTTAAAAGGCGAACTCGACACATCTTCGTGAGTCACGCCCAAAATACCGCATGACATAATGAAAGTAGATATGTGGGAATCCGTGCTTTGATTTCCGCTCCCGCTGAATTTGGGAAAATTCTTTCTGCTTCCGTGAGGGAGCGCGTGAACTGATGTGGTAATGCGAGAGGACCCATAGCATTTCCCCATGGTACCGCCATTTGAAAGGCTGGAAAAGCACATGAGCTGGGAGGGTGGTTCCACTGAAAGTGCTAAAGGCACTACAAAGGGATGTAGATGCTCCTTGTAAAAGACTTTTTCTTCGTGGAGGTGAGACACTCTGGATGACCGCCACCGAGCTTAACACCGAAAACGTGCTTGTTATGTTGAAATTGTGCCTTTGAAGCGAGATCGAAAGTAGGATCGACTTCTCCATGGGCTCTCCTCGCCGCGCGTAAAAGGTTCTACTCGCAACAGCCGTACCTTCCAGATCTCGTGATATTATGGCGCGCATTTAAACTTTATTTTTGGGTGTATTTGCTGATTTTCTCGTTTTTTTCGACAAAAACCAGCAAGATGCACTTTTCTGGATATTTAAATACTATCCTCCAAGAACCGATTGCGTTGTTAATGAAATACAAGAGCGAGGATAAGATGGCAAGAGTGAAGAATAGCAGGATGATTTTCAGATCTGATCTTTACTTTTCGAGGGTTTCAAACTTTTTAGAAAACAAATAAAAACTCGTATCTACGGAAAAATGTTAACTTTGATAAAAACTCAAATGAACTAAAGATCTCAGAATAGGCCCGATCTATGGATTTCAGAAGAAAATTTTCAATTTCAGCACTTTTGCAAATTTTTGGATTTTCAACAAAAGTTCGATTTGTAAAATGGCAAAACATTTTCCTATATTTTTCTCGATTTTATATTATATCACCACCATAGATCTCGACAGATCTGTTTCGATTCCCACTGGAGTCGCTAAAACTCATATCCGAAAATCTGTCGCGTGGATGATCTATGGATAGACGAGCCAGCAAAGGTGTGCGATTAGCCCCTCTTTCGAGACAAAGAGCGAAACCGGTTTATTGCTATTTCTACTAGCAGAACCTATGCAAGTCTCATGATTCTTCCTTCGGGTCGGGATCTCATCCCAAGAGAGTGTTCCAGCTGCGAAAGGAAAGGAAAGAAAGAGGGAGAAGAGAAAGAAATGATCCGAAGGGAGAAAAGAAATGAATTCCAAAGCAGAAAGGTCGAAGATTTATGTTTTTAGTTTGGTAAAAACAAAGCCAAACCTACTGCATAAATAAACAAAGCAATACCGATAAAACAAATGACGGAAAAGTAGATATGAATCCAAATGATTAAACACATACGAGATCTAACGTAAGAAAGATCTAATGTATAACACAAATGGCTATGAGCACAAAGTCCTAATAATTGTATTACTTGTTCTTTCTCATATAAAGAAAGCTCAAAGTCTTTCTCTCTTCACTTCTATTTCTATCTAAAAATGTTACACCGAATACAACAAGTATTCTCATATTTATAGAAGATGAGGGAGAGAGAAGGCTAAAATGGAGCCAACCACTTATTTAAAAAGATATTTACAAAATATCTAAAAGTCATGTTGACTTTGACACTTGGTGGATGACATCATCCCATGATGCAACATGGATGATGTCATCATTTGTGCCAATAACACATTTTAGACATTTCATAAAAGAAATTCGGAGAATAGAGAGAAGAAGAAGAAGAAGAAGAAGAAGAAGAAGCTACTCATCATCATCATCCTACAAAGGAAAAGGGGTTTCCTGTTTCTAATTCTCGCTCAGTGAGAATATGTGGAACTCGAGCGCGGTATTCCAAAAACTTGCTGATCATCGGCCCAAATTGATCCTATGATGGATCTCGTGTGCTTCACCGATTCCTTCGCAAGTCTCCCGCTTCGCCTATGAGCTTTTCCAGGAGTTTGGAATAATCTTTCTCTCGCCGATAAGAACCCGATGAAGTCCCTACAGCCGTAGCTAGGTCATTGATAGATTCGGTGTCCAATGTGACCTTGGCCTTGTCCTCGAGAAGCCATCTCCTCAAGATCCGGATAGTGTCATCACCGATCTCAAGGTAAGGGAAGGAGTGAGCAACCCCAGAGTCATGGCGAGGACAATTTTCTCCATTTGGTGCATTGCATCCGTATTTCTTCCTTTACCTTGTCTATCTTTTCTAAAACAAATTCCAAATGATCTATCCGATAGTCCGAGTGGACATAGTTTTGCATTGAGGGCCCTCGATGACCGAAGACTCCGAACTTGACTGATCTTCTCGACCAACAATGAACATTTATCGAAGGTCTCAGGCCGGAGTCTAAGATGTTTTAACTCTTCCGATATCGGACTCGCTAATGCCTGGAGTTCCTTATTCGCCTTCTCGATGTTTAGATATAAACCGATATACTTGGCGATTACTCTTTCACTATCTCGAGGATCTGGCTCCTCCAAGCGTAAATGTACCATACCCTGCCTCGCCAATCTTTGAATACTCATTGATCTTCTCCCCGACCGAGCAGCTCAGAGTCTCGCAAGGCTTGTGGGAGGTGCACTTCCCATCTTCTCGTAAGGCTCAAGGTGTACTTGCCTCGCTTCTCTTCGCAGCCTTTTCTCCTTTCGCTTCCCCGAACTTTGCAGAGTGCATCAACTCATGAAAGAGCTTCCCCGGAGACTTTCTCGAGGATGTCCCCATCAGTGACTTGGGTCACGTGAAATCTGCATGATGCATCTTCTTTCTTTTCGAGGGGGTCAGTACGCTATTTCCATGACTTCTCTCAGCCGCAGCTTCTTCGATAAGCGTGTAACCGGCTTGTGCTTCTTGCTCCTTTAGCTTTAATGACCGAAAAGTCCATCGAGCGATGGGGACTTTCCTCTTTGTTGCCTCACCGAGAGATCCAAGCTGGTCCTATAGAAGAAGGACCAGAGATAGAGGGGGAGGCAAAGAACGAGAAGAGGGAAAAATGTGGAGACACGCTGTGGCTAAGATGGAAAGAATAGTCAAGAAATTTCCACGAGGAAGGGAAACCGCAACTCGCAGAAGACATAGGGAAGGGAAGGGAGCTCTGAGATGAGGGAAGAAATAGAGGAAGAGAAATCAGCGAGGGAGGAGAAGATAGATGAAGAAGCAGGGAAAGGGTGAAGAAGGCAGAGGACACGACCAAAGGGATGGTCGCTTGAGTCACTCGAGGAGGGGAAGGAAGAGAAGAAGAAGGGATAGAAGGGACCTCTGGTTATAAGTGACGCCGACATCCCGTGATGGGCGTATAGGACTATTCTCTATCAATTCCTCATCAAGAGTTATGACTTGTTCTCGCTCTCGAGGGAAGAGGATTTCTCAGTGGGCTTCCTCCCGAATGGTGCTAGGTTCACCTTCTCGCACCTTTGCCTTTCACCGCTTCTTTGACTCGGAGGTGCGTTGCCCAAAGGTGAAGTTGTGAAATCTACCCCGAGGTAGATTAGTCCGTTCATGCGGCACCAATGCTCGTTCTCCGCATAGTCTCTCGACCCTCTCCTCAATTGTTCGAGGAGACTTATTCCTATCAATGGCCGGAAGGGCCAATTGTCCCTATCTCAGTGTCATTATACACCTTATCTACTTCATTTTCCGTAGTCCGAAGCCTTCTAGGGACAATGGCCACCCGTATTGATGATTTCCGCCAATGCTAAGAGAGAGTGATCCTTTCTTCCGAGTTCCGCCTCACAGAGAACGTCCAATGTAAATATCCTCACCTTGAGGGACATGGATCGATCGAGCTTCACTTTTGGGCAGCAGCCTTCTCGGGTCGGGCTGTAGGCCTGGGCCGGAAGTCATGCTTCAAGTTGAGTAGCTCCACCTGCGAACATTTCCTTCACCTTATGGTGGGTGGAGCATGTGTATCGGCCCACTTTGAGGGGGAAAGGAGTTCCACCCTTCTTTCTTTTCGAGGCACTTCTCATGGTATGTGACCAGCTTCCTTGATGCGCTCTAGTAGAATCAGCCTTAGGCCCAAGATACCTTGTAGCCATGTTGGCTCTCCTAAAAGTTGGCAGCCCTCGATAGGTGAACGTGGGAAATCGTGAACAGGGCCCCCATTTCTCTCGCGAATGCCACTATGTGTTTGGTCGTCCCATTTATGAGTCATGTTTGGCCTCGTCAAATGCAGATGACATGATAAAGAATGCATCGTTAACTTTTATGCGAAATGTTGGATGCTATTCTCCAAATTCACTGGTAGTAATCAAATATCTTGGCCTCGAGGCCATACTCCACTCTCGGTTCAGCCCTCGGATAATCCTCGCCGATGCCAGCAACAGACTACATAAGAGTTCATATGGAACACTCCTATCAGGTGAACTGTCAGAGCCGCCGATATATGGTGCGCTTATTATTTCCCCCAAAGAAAAGCGCCGATCGTGCAAATTCTTATTCATTGTCTCTGTACCGCAAAGATCCACTTATGGAAATAGTGGGCATCCAAAGCCCGAAGACTCGCTCAGAAGGTGATAAGATCACCGAGTTCCTCCGAGAAATCACTTCGGTGGATAGTCCGAGGCCACCGGATCACCACCTTCTTATTCTTTAGGTAGACCTCATTCATCAACCGCATGTACCGGTCTTCGTTGTCTTCCTGTGCCTTGATGCATTCTCGTTGGCACAATGCCCATGTAGTTCCTGCAGTGAGGGATGCCAAGCATTAACTCAAAGGGACGGCAAGTGAGGTTTATGACCGCCTCGCCTCTCATTTTCGACACATCTTGTGTCTTTGTTGTAACATCATGCGCAATCACCATCATGAATTCGTTGTTTACAGCGCTGACAGGGATTCCTCCGGCGAAGTGCAGGGCACAACCTATTAACTTGTCCATCCATGGACTTCTCAGAATCTTTTTGAGTCCTAACCCGTAACTCATCCATGTCAATGTGACCCAATTGTGAGTCTCCGACATCCATATCGCACTCACTCGTGATTCGGCATCCCACCCTCTTATATTTGTATTTCATCTCTTCTTCTGTCAGCTTAGCTTTTCCTCTTGGTTTGGTGGGATTTTTGCTTGACGTAGACATGTGTTCTTTCGAACTCAGTTGCTGATCTACACGAAGAAGAAGTGAGACCCAATCCAAAAAGGTTGAATTAGTCATTTGATCTTCCATTGGAAAGCTAGCAGAAGAAAGAGTTAGAGATTTTAAGGCTGGGTGCTGAGAAAATGCAATCGGGCAAAGCCAACAGATAAGGCGCATTAAAAGGAATGTCAGAGAGGTTATACTGGTGCCAAAGGCGCATGGCGCATGGATGAAGCAAAGGTGTGCATTTTTATAAAGCAGGCTTACAGAAATGCGTGTTACATTGGGTTTTGGTGCGCTTTTCGCGCATGGGAAGATTGTGTAACATTAACAAATGGTGCGACAAAGGCTTTCACGCAAGCGCATGAAGGTTTTACACAACATCATGTTACTGCAATGGAGGGTGCGCCCGCGCCTTTCTAACTTTATACTCGCGCGAATAAGGCTTGTGTTGCATGAAAGCTGGGTGCGCCCTTTGGCGCATGAAAGCGGGATGTAACATGGAAAGAAGGTGCGCCAAAGGGTTTTAAGGAAGCGCGGGATTTATACTTGTAGCATGCAAAAAGGGCGCGCTTTGAGGGCGCATGAATTCAAACTGCAGCAGGATGGAAGGGTGCGCCCTTTGGCGCGGGTTTTGAGGATGTAACATGGCGGGTAGATGCGCCAAAGGGGCGCAACTATTTTTATTGCTACAAGGCGCGCCAGTGCGCCACGGAACTACACTTAACTGCTCAAATATTTTCTTATTCTTTCTCCTACTTCAAAAGGCTGCTTGGACAAGTAAGGTTTCACAAAGAGGTTCCAGCAGACCAAGCCATGAAAAACAACTCCCTTCCAGCAGATCTGGAAAGAGGGAGGAAGGAGAAAAAAGAAAAGGAAACAGGACAGCACAGGGGGGAGACTAGCTCAAATATACTCCATTAAAAACCGACTAGCAGCCCAAAACAAAGACCAAGCACACCAACAGAACCGAAAATACAAAACAGCGAAGAGGGAGAACCTCTTACCTCGAATATATAGCAAAAATCTGAAGAGCGGGTCCACAGGGCGATGACAACGACAGAGCAGAGCTGACAAATCCAGAGCAATCACGTGCTTGAAAAAAGGAATGAAAATGACATGGGCGCGCACTGATATTTATAGAAAAACTTGTCATCAATGCGCCAACCACTTTTGAAATGGCGCATGAAAACTCGCCGCCGATTAAAGGAAAGTGTGCGCCTTTCATGCGCACGGAAGTATTTGACAACAGAGATGAGTGCGCCTTTCAGCGCACAATATGCATTGCCGACACTAAGTTATGTGCGCCTTTCGCGCACCAAAACTTGTGTCAGCAGAGATTATGTGTGCCCTTTGCGCACTAAAAAGTGATTCAACATCCTTTGGCGCACCGAAAGATGTGTTAACATGGAAAACCATGTGCCAAAGGCTTTTAAGGAGGCGCACCAAAACTTGGTGTTACAAGGCAAATCCACGCGCCGCACCAAAAAAGGCTCAAAAGACTAAGTTCGAAAACTAGATTTCCCTAGAAGGGATTTTACAACATTTCGAACGCAAGGGATCCCTAACGAGGATCGAAACAAAAGTTTCGCAGGTATGGTATCGGTAAAATTTCCTTGTCAATTTTACTGATAACAAGATACTAGAGCGAGAATTTGGACTTGTGAAACAACAAAGGGTCAAGGAGAAGTCAGAGTAGGAAAAAAAGTGTCTTGGAGAAGATTTTTCTTTTCAGGAGAGCCTGTGTTGCCTTCAGCAACTTCCCAAACATCCTTATATCCCCACAGCCCCCTCTTTCGTTCCAAGTATTTGGAACAATTTTTTTCAGCACCGGTGCACGAGCACAAGGAAAAAATTGTCTGCCGTATAGAAAATTAAAAAAATATTTTAATTTTTCCCATTAGGGGTTTTATCTCTAATATTAGAGAAACATTTAGTCACTGCTACATTGAGGAGTCTTATATTTGGAGGAATCAATTTACATTGCTGCAAAGAACACAACTCCTAATCGAAGCTTGTGACAAAGCTCCTCTGAAGACCGAGCCATGCATATTGGAGGTGAGTTCAACAGTGTTGATTTTTGGCTTTGAACGGGTCATCTTGTGTGCTTTGTTCAAAAGCTAAGCAACCGAGTTCATTCAATTGTGGAGTCAACATTGCATTGGAAAGCTCCTGATTTCTTGGCGAGTCGAGCTCACACTACCTCTACTCCCATGAGCCATCCTCTAATCCAACGAGCCCTTGGTTTTCACCGAGCTCTCTAATCATTGGAAAGTGACCTACTATCAAAATCCTAGCTCACCTTCCATTCAATTCATCCTGGCTCCACCTCCACATGACCCCGCAAACAAAAGAGATATGCATACATATAACTAAAAACAATGTAGCTAAAACAACTTGTAAGAAACATTCTCCATGAACTCGCAACATTGCAAACAACATCAACGTAAACAAAAAAATAGTGACCTACATAGTCAAACAAGCAAATCAAATGCAAACATAGAAATCAAAGGTGGATAGAAATAAAAAGGCTTGATAAAATAAAATTCAAAAGAAAAACAAGTGGCCAAAACTTTGCAAAGTGAGGAGATAAAGGAGCTCGATCCAGCCAAGTGCAATCCCTAATGCCTTGTTCTCCATGCATGTCATCCACGTGCGAATCTGCTCCCCACATCGCCATTGAAAAGGTCACCAAAGCTTCTTTCATTTAAATATTATTTGCTTCATTTTTATATCAAGCACTCATAAGAGCCAAGGCGGTTAGAGAGAAAGCTTTGGGTGAGTGAGGTGAGGGGTTCGACCCCCACCCCCAATAATTTTTAAAAACCAATGTGTTTTTAGTGCAAAAACAGTAAAACTGCCAAACTTGGAGGACCATTTAGCGAAAAAATTGCCTCCAAATAGTTTAGTCATAACTAAACAGGTCACTAAAAATTTAGCAAGAAAAACACTAATATAACGGGAAAAAAATTCTTTTATTAGGCCTATTTTTTAATTTCCTAGACAACATTTTCCAAAGGAAGATTGTCTAAAAACTTCATTTCAAGCTACATTTTAATAGTTTTTTGCATTGAGGGTCATTTTGGGCTCCAGAGGCCACCAGGCCTACAAAACAATTTTTTTTGCCTTCCATTCAATTTTTCTAGATTTTTTAATTTAATTGCATGCTTGAAGATATTGTACTAATTTTTAGTTACCATAGTCAACCACAAATATTGTAAATCTCATAACTAGCAGAGAGAATTGTAATATAAAATAGTAAAATTTGGTTCTAAAACACTCACGATATCCTAGATCTCGTTCATAGAGTTCGGTATATATGGTGCCTCACGAGAAGCACTTACGGGTAAAGTCCTTACGATTACTACTACATTTAACGCCTAATATAACTACAATAATGTCATTTAGGCATCGACCCTTTAAATTAATGGGGAGTAATAAGGTCACAAAGCACACACTATAAGCCATCCCATCCGTCTCGTGAATGATTTCATGACATAAATCCGGACCGAGAAATTATCCAAGTATATATCAAATTTACGCGAGCGTATGAGGATATTTCTTTGAGTCGGTGTCAATAATCACACAGACCCCTTTTAGTAATGTCTTGGTACCACATATCAAATTCTTTCACGTATGTTAACGCATTTTCACGTACTGTCGAGTATATAGAAAGGGCAAGCTTATTCCACATACTACGTCGGGTATATCGAAGGGTGGGTATATAGAAAGGTTCAGTATATCAGACTGATGGTATATTGATTGGGAGACCTTATACTGGGAGTGATAAGAGCCAAACTTTGTCAGTGATTTCTAAAAAAAGGGCACCAATGCCCCAAAAAAGTTTTAATTCTAGATTCAAAACTACTTAAGAGGAAACAACTATGTTGCATGGAAGACTAAAATCAAGACACAACTTGAGTTTGAAGAGATCTAGATTGTTGTGAATAGTGATCTTACCAAGGATCAACTATTGATACAACACAACAACAACAGTTTGATAAAGTATATCAGAAGGCCAAACTCATCATATTGTTTTGAGTGTCTGACAATGTGCAACCCCAAATTCGAGATGCCAAAACAACCAAAGAAGTGTGGGATAAATTACACACAATATATGAGGCCAAAAACAAGAATGTCATACTAAATTTATAGAGTCAATTACATACACTGAAGTTCAAGAAGAATGAGAAAATTGAAGCTTTCTTAAGAAGAGTTACAGATTAAGGGCTTCACTTCTAGCCCTAGGAGAAGTGGTCACAAATGATGCTCTCGATTCCCAATGTTCTAAGAGAAATCCACTCTTCTTACCATATTTTTATCACAACACTAAATGTGTCAGATACGATAGTTATTTTTGACAAGCTCGTAAACCTACTGCAACAAGAGGAAGCCATGCATAATAAGGATGATGAAGAGGAGCATGAACTTTCTTCACATCAAAAATGGAAAGGAAAAGGAAAACCTAATTCCTATCAAAAGTCCCAACATCGAATCAATATCAAGGGTACAAACAATGGAAACAATGTCAATTTTTAAAAGAGGACATGACTTACAATTGTGTATAATACTTACAAGAAAGGTCCATTAAGAAACTCTGGATCTCCACAACAACAATCTCACAAGGGACATTCAAACTACAATCAAGGGCAGAAAAAGGGGAACTGGAAAAGAAGACCCCATTAGTAAGGAAATATTGTTGAACAAGAAGAACATTCATATAATGAAGACTTCTTGTACACTTCTCGATCAAGTGAACCATCCATGTCATCTAGTGATGTCTGGTATGCTGATTCAGGAGGCACTCGACACATGACCGAACACGAGAGATTGGTTTACTTTAATGAGGGACACACTTTGAAAACCATGTTTAGTTGGGAGATGATTCTTCATATACGCTTAAGGGGATTGGGAATATTTCTCTACCCCTTGGTTCACGCAACTGTAGACTATAAAATGTCTTATATGTCCCTGGGTTGAAAAAGAATCTATTTCAGTCACTCAAATCCTAGATCACAACCTAAAAATTGACTTTGATACTCATTCTGGCAAGAAAACGTGTTTGATTCGAGATAAATCACGAGGCTTGAAAATAGTTGCAAAAAGCCTCCAATGTGGGACGCATGTTCCAGCTTGATTTTTTCCACAGAGATGATCAGGAACTTGTGGCTAAGAACTCTACCTCAGCACAGTTGTGGCATCGAGACTTGGTCATGTTAGTTTCAAGTATCTCGAGACACTTTGCCGACATAATATGGTACATGGGTTACCATCTCTTTAGAAGGATACATACAAGTGTCCTCACTGCCTAGCAGGAAAAAAACACAGAGCTTCATTCCAGAAGAGTACATATCAAGCTCATGGTAAGCTTGATCTGGTTCATACCGATCTTTGCGGTTGATGCAACCAAGTCATTTTGGATTTCAGTACTTTATGTTATGTGTTGATGACTATTCAAGAAAAATGTGGATTTTTTTGTCTTCACAAGAAAAGTGAAGCTTTTGAAACCTTCAAGAAGTTCAAAG
Source organism: Taxus wallichiana var. yunnanensis (assembly GCA_018340775.1). Taxonomy (NCBI): domain Eukaryota; kingdom Viridiplantae; phylum Streptophyta; class Pinopsida; order Cupressales; family Taxaceae; genus Taxus; species Taxus wallichiana. Next base: position 537,388,713 of record CM031243.1, read on the forward strand.
TAGCAATTGAGAACAAAAATGGTCGTCACATCAGAACTCTCTTCTTAGATCGAGGGGGAATTCACCATTAATGAGTTTAAAGACTACCTACAAACTCATGGGATTCATCGAAAATGTCTCCTCCACACACACCACAGTAGAATGGTGTTGTTGAGAGAAGAAATCATACTATCATGGAAATGGTGCGATGCATGATCGATGACTCTGGACTTGCAAAGACATTATAGGTAGAAGCAACAAAGATAACAATGTATTTGTTGAACAGAGTGCCCATAGTTTCTCTTGACGAGTAACACCACAAGAAGCATGGTCAAAGCGGAAACCATCTATTGCACACCTTAGAGTATTTGGGTGCAAAGCAAGTATGCACATACCCAAGCAAAACAAAAATAAATTAGACATGAAGTCATAGAAACTCATCTTCATTGGGTACAATGAAGAGACTCTTGGGTATAGATTGATGGATCTAAATACCAAAAAAGTCTACACAAGCAGAGATGTTGATTTTTTTGAGAAGAAGGAAGAAGAGTCTCCTACTCCGAATCATTTGATGTAGATTCTTCACCAATTGTAAAAATTAAAACTAATGTTCCCATTGATGATGAAAGTGATGATGGGGATGATGGTGTTGATCTGATAGAACATGACCCATGGGAATAGTTCATGAACCAAGGGAATAGTTCACCGTATGCCCAAGCACTCGTAGTGAAAGAGAAGAAGTAGCACATTACAAGATGCAAGAATGGATGCTTTGAATATCACTGGATACATCCACCCTTGCACAAAGTACAAATCAAATGGGACTCATAGACTAAAGAAAGAGAAGAAGTTAACTTTTCTCGCTTGATGATGAGCATAGTTATAAAGTATAATGAGTGCCTCTATAGATCTAGAAGAAGAAGTCCCTCTCCGACCTACGTAGTACCAAAAGCTTGGAAATATGTCATGGACTTTGAATATCAATCATGGTAATGAAAAACAACACTTGGATTTGTTAGAAATCTTATGATCGATCTTCCACCACAAGGAATAAACCCATTGATGTAGATGGATATTCAAAACAAAGTACAAATCAGATGGGACAGATCTTAGGATGATGCATGATCATTTTCTATATCAATTAAGAAATCTGTATATCATTATGTCATTCGACAAGTACAAAGAATCAAGACTTATAAATGAAATATACCAAGACAACACTGCACAAAAAGAAGGCATTGACTATGAGGAGACATTTGCTCCTCATTCAATTAAGATCAAGATGATCGGCAGATGATCTTTTACTCTACACTAATAGTTTGGTTGGAAAGTCCATTAGATGGAACGTAAAAGTGCCTTCTTGAATGGAGATTTAGAAGAAGAAGTCTATATAATTCATGACTCAACCTATATAGGTATATGTAGTACCTTCTTATTATGCATACCAAAGAAGAATACAAAGGAAATTATAAGAAAGAAAAAATTAAACTCCTCATAATTGTATACGGACTTAGGAAATATTTGTATGGCCTCAATGTAAAACATAATACCATTTTCTTATCATTAAGATGTACATAAAAATTGATGAACATCTAGATATATTTCAACATGGATTTTGTTTTTTCTCGTTAGAAATCCATATAAGATCCCAATCTTTACCTCAAAAACAAGGGGTGGTGATTGTGATTTTCATTATATTTAAAAAAATTAAAATCCAAATAATCAAAGTTTTTCCATTCATCATATTATTTATTTATTTTATAAATATATTTTTACAAACCATTACCAAGATCCATTTCACTTTATTCATCACATACAATGACTTTTGCATGTACGTGCTTCCATGATATGCATCATATTAATGCTTTAAGGTTTTTTGAGGATGATTAATGCACATGAAGAAAGATCTTAATCGATTTTCTATCTGTTCTTTTTTGCGTGTAACATGATAGATCTCTATTACTAGGATGATGCATTATTGTCTTTATGATTGAAGTATGACAAAGAAGAGAATCACATCTTTGTTTTTCAAATGAAATATACCAAGACAACACTTTTATAAATTTAGTCGTTGATGATGGATGAGATGCACTATAAAAAGCATTGGACACATATATAGAACATATTGTAGTTATCTCGTTGCATTATCCATCTCCTAAAAACGTAAATGCCACTCTCTATCGGCCTTTCTTACCACAATTATTCCACAAATTTTCCACAATTTAGATAATTGTGAAACAATTGTGGCATCTCTCTTTCATTTACTCATTTATAGGTATTGTGGAACTACACTAGACCAAATATCAACTTATCCAACCCTTCCTTATAGAAAATCTATCTATCCAGTTCAAATGTTATGAGGAACCCAAAGTGTGTCATTGGAAATTATGAAAATCTAATTATATAAAAATATATCATTATTGCACATCTTGAGATGAAATTAACAAAAAAATCATTAATATAACTAATACATAATATTAGTGATAATATTGTATCTTGGTCTTAAAGGATCGGTGGATCTAGTAGTATACAGTAGAACTCAATATCCTCCCACAACCATATAATTCATCAAAATTAAGTATACCCATAAAAATATAAAACCAATTTTCATAATATGATAATACCTACCACTTTTTGATTTATAAAATATAAAAACTTCATCCGTCTTTTAATCAAAAAATGATCTTCTTTATTATGCATACCAAAGAAGAATAAAATATTCGAAAATAAATGGCAGATTATAAATCCATGAAAAAAAATTCAATTAAACTCCTCATAATTGTGAATGATGTATTTGGAAAAGTTAATGGAAACACATTATTAGTGTGTGGTAGTAAATAGTGATTATGTAAACAGAAACACTATAATATACCATTTTCTTATCAATTAAGATGAATTATCATTTTTCAATAGCTTAGTGGAGCTATGATGGATATTGACAACAACTTTTTATTATATTTCTTGTCATGACTTATAATGAAGAAGGATTTCTGAGAAAGTTGAGATAGTTTTTGGTTTTTTCCTTAAAATTGGAGTTTGTTACTAGTTACAACCCATGCAAAAGAAGTCTTCGTATCCAAATAAGAGTCTCTTTAATATTTTGTCAAATTTATGCTTCATTGTTAGTCTCATCCATGCGTTTTACTCTATTTGAAGCCTTGAGTGGTGGATTGAAAATTTTCCTTCATTGCATGTGTTTCATTTCTCAAATTAAAAAAGAGTATTTTCAACAGTCTAGGCTTTGGAATCTACTCAGTGCAGCTATTATCTAATTTGGTATTTTTTAATATATTTTAAAAAAATTAAAATCCAAATAATCAAAGTTTTTTACCATTCATCATATTATTTATTTATTTTATAAATATAATTTATCTTTTTTTCCTTAATGCTGCACTTCTAATACAATTACAAAAATCCCAAAATGAATATAGCCATTTCTTACTTTTTATTCTTATGTTTCAAAGTACATGATCAAAGAGAGATTGAAGATCTTATTGAGTGAAGCTTAAACTTGTTATAAATAAAATAATTACAATGTGCTTGAAACATTGAAGTATGCTATCATATTAATGCTTTAAAAGTTTAGTGTTTTTAATGAAAATTTAGAAACAAATATTATGTATACAAATATGTAAATGAAAAAGGATAACAATTTTTATATAAGTTTGTGGTTTGAAAAAATTAAAATGGTATGACATGCTTACTGCATTAAAAAGATAATTTCACTTAGATGGTCAATTTTAATAATTATTGAGTATGGGAATCGTTGATTAGTGATGAATGAAATTGATGCACCTACAAAGATATATAAAAAAATTACATTGGAACGTAGAATACTAATAAGTAGTGATTTAAAATGTTTTATAAATTAAACACGCATTTAAAAATTATTTATTTATATATAGACCTTGCATTATTCACAAATAAATTTGAAAAACCATTTATATAGAATTTGTGTACGGTTTATTTTAGACACCATACATATTGTTGAAAATCAAAATGCATGCATATTTCCATTTATTAAAATGCGCTTTAATAAATTATTTCACTCAAAAATTCCAAATAAGTATATTGTGCACAAACCACCCTCATATTTTCATCAATCTATCTTACTTTGGCATATGTTTACTAGGATATTAAGTGTTTGCATTGACATTTTTAGTGTGGATACAACACAATGTAACTACTACTAGGAGTTTGGGATTTCATATGTTTTAATCTTCCTTTCAAGATCCCTTTTCATAAAACAAAATACCCATATAAAGTTCACTATTTTGTAATGAAATTATTTGTATAATTAAGATTATGAGCATCAATAGAAAACTAAAAACACAATATTGCAGATAAATGATCTCAATATGAAATTAAAATAGCTTCACCACTTTGTGGGGGCAACCTCCAAACCATACAATAAGACTCAAATGCTCGAATGATGAGAAAATACTACCTACAATCCCCTATATATACTATTCCTATGTTATGGCCATCACCAAGGCTAACCTACTAAGCATGAAAAGTATAAATGACATAATAAAATGATATGGTAAACCAAAAGTCGGCTACTCATATCCTAATACAAATAATAGGTTAAGGGCGTAGCATGCCCTTCCCCTTTAAAACCAACGTTTGTCATCAACATTGAAAAATCTTGGATGTTCTTTGTAGAATACCTTCATCCTCCTAGTCACATACTCTATGCTTAGATTATTTCATTTGATAAGATATTCCTTAATGTCTCTAGTTCTCAGCCTCTTAGTACGTGTTTGCAAAAATCTTCTCTAGCTCCAAAATGATTCTTCCTTCCTCATCAAGTTTTGGTAGCTCTATTTGGGCTGTAAATTTCTGTCCAATAACCTTCTTCAAGAAGGAAACATGGAATACTAGGTGTATGCGTGAAGATTGCGGAAACTCTAGTTTATAAGCAACACTTCCAATTTTCTGTAGAACCTGATAAGGACCATAATATTTAAGAGCAATTTTTTTGTCTTTTTTTTTTTTTTCAGGACATCTTCTTGTAAGGATGCGAGACGTAAAAAATGCAGTCACCAATTTCAAAATGTATTTCACTACGGTGTTGATCTGCTTGTTGTTTCATCCTATTTTGTGCCAATGCCAAATTCTCCTTCAACTAGCCAAAATGTCTGAATGTGTTCTCAACATCTTTGACCTTAGTTTGCACCCTCAAGGAAGAAGTGATGGTGGATGGTAACCGTATAATGCTAAAAATGGGGTCATTTGAGAAGAAGTTTGAAACAATTGTTTACCACCATTTTGTAGTCATTTAACCAAATTCCTCCTTCATACAAAACTATGTACATACACATGTAAGATTTGATGAACTTGTTCCCCATCAATTTTAGGATGGTAAGATGAACTTGAGCTCGTTGCACCCAAACATGAAAATAATTTTGTCTAAAAATTACTCGAAAATAGTGGACTTACAATTATCTTTGGAGTTCCATGTAGCTTTTGAATTGTCTCCAAAAGAATAGATGCGACAATAATGGCTAACAATGTTACTGACACAAAATGGGCATATTTTATGAGCCAATCCACAACCACCAAAATAACATTCTTACCCTCTCGAACAAGAAATGTGTTATGAAATCCATTTGAGACCTCCCATCTCTAGCTAGGAATCGGTAATGCAATAATAGACCTGTGTCTTAATGGTTTCACCTTTATTCTATTGGGACACACCAAACACTCGATACAAAATTTTGTACATCACCCTTGAGTCTTTCCCAAAACAATTCTCTTTTTATTCTATTACATGTCTTCAAAAACCCACAATGTCTTCCAACAGGCAATGCATATAGCTCTGTAAGAATCTTATGCTTCAACTCAAAATCTTTGCACAAGTATAACCTATCCTTACCTATAGGGTATTATCTTTCCAATCAAATTTATTTGATGTTATAGATCCTTGCTTGATATTTTGTATTAGAGATTGTGTATCCTTGTCTTTCTCCCATTCCTTCTCTTGCTTCATTTACCCAATCGACCTTCAACATGGACATTGCACATAGTAACACATTTGTGGATGTATCCCTTCCGACAATGCATCGGCTACTACATTTCTTTACCATTTTTATATGATTTCAAAATCATAATCCAAGATTTTTGTTACCCATTTTTGTTGTTCCTCGAATGATAACCTTTTCTCCAAAAAATATTTGAGACTATCATGATCAATTTTCACCTTGAAATTTATACCCATTAGATAGGGCCTACATTGCTTGACCGCATGAAGAATAACGATCATTTCTTTCTCATAGATAAGTTTGAGAAGATATTTTCCTTTGAATTGATGACACTCTCAAATGCAATTGGTCTTCCATCCTACTTTAGAAATGCTCTCAATGTTGATCCAAAAGTGTCACACTCAATAAAGAAGGTTTTGAGAAGTCGGGAGTAACCAAAACTAGGGCGGTGCACATGGCTTACTTCAACTAGTCAAAGATTTAGTGGTTGCATCTATCCAATGGAAGGTGTCCTTCTTTAGCAATGCAATGAGTGGAGTTGCAATTCTACCATATCCCCTCACAAATATTCTATAATACCATGTTAGTCAAAGGAACCCTCAAATATTTTTTAGAGTTTTGGGCCTTGGCCATTCCACCATAGCTTTGATCTTCTGAGGATCAAATTTGACACCTTCATGGGATAAAATGTAACCCAAGTACTCTACCTTTTGTACACCAAAAGAACATTTGGATGGATTTGCATAAAGCTTATATTTCTTGAAAACTTCCAACACTTTATCTACATGTTGCAAGTGTTCTTCCCATGTCTTATTGTAAATCAATATGTCATCAAAGAAAACTAATAAAAATTTCCTTAAAATGGCTTAAAAATAGTGTTCATCAAGCTTTGAAATGTTGTGGAACATTTGTAAGACCAAAGGGCATTACCAAGAACTAATAATGGCCCTCATGAGTCTTGAAAGCCATTTTATTACCATCTTCCTCTCTTATTCTAATTTGATGGTACCCTGAATGAAGATCTAATTTTGTGAAATAAATAACACCATCCAATTCATCAAGTATATCATCAATTACTGGAATAGGAAACTTATCTTTGATAGTGTACTTGTTTAGTTCTCGGTAATCTGACACATCCTCCATGTTTCATCCTTCTTACATACCATGACCACTTTGGAAAGAATATGCACTCGCTATGCCTCGATGATACCCGCCTTCAACATTTCTTGCACCATTTTCTCAATCTCACTTTTCTAGGAATATGGGTATTTATATGGTCTAATGTTAGGTGATTGGCTCCCTAGAATCAACCAAATGGCATGATCATGATCCCTAACTTGTGGTAGTCCTTTGGAATTGCATCAAAAATAGACAAGTGAGCATAAAAATCTTCTGAAGATCGGGTGGAATTGAAGACTCTATATTTTGTACTTCTATGGAAAATAAATTTTCTACAAATCCATCTACTCCTTTTTGAGAACCTTCTACATTTGATGAGAGCTAATAATTTGTGGAGACTTAGCTACCATCCCTTTTAATTGTACTATCCTTCCTTCTGAATGAAATCACATGAACAATTCTTGGAAATTCATCTCTATAGTACCCAAGGTTGTGAGCCATTGGACATCCAAAATAATAACTACCCCTCCCATCGAAATATCAAACATAGGTGAGTCTAACATGTGGTCTCCCATGGAGAGCTTGATACTATGACACTTTCTTGTGTAATTGACTATCCCACCATCCGCAATCATAACTTACATTTATGGAGTTGGGTAAATAAAACAATTGAGGTGGGTAGCTAACTTACTATTTATGAAGTTATGATTACTACCTAAGTCAATCAACACCATCACCTTATATTTTTTGAGATAGCCAATAACCTTGAGTGTTTGAGGAGTACTAATACCTAAAAATGCATGGAAAGAAATTGTAGGTTGGTGATCCTCTACTTCATCTTCTACTAGTTCCTCAGCTTCTCCTATAATTTTAGCTTCATCTTCATCCTCATTTCCTCCTTCAATAAAGAACAACTTATTCTCGTAACATTTATGTCCCGTTCCATATTTGTTGTCATATTTAAAACATAATCCTTTTTCTCTTTTTTCTTCCATTTGTTTAGGAGTCATTCTAATTGGCCGAATGAGTGATGAGGAAGGGGTACTACGATTCTTTGGTGTTAGTGAAAGTCTGCCTCGTACTACAAATAATTTTTCCTCTCATTGTACATGCCATGATAATAGAATCGAAAAGCTTGAGTGGATTAAACATACATACCTCATGCTTAGTGTGGTCTTTAAGACCCCAAGAAATAAGTCATTCAGTTCTCTTCTATTATATTCTCCACCCTTAAGGATAGGTTCTAGAATTGATTCACATAATCTTTGACTGATCTATTTGTCATAACTTTTCCAATTGACTAAAGTAGTTATCTCGAAACATTGAAACTATAGTGTAATTGCAACTCCTCAATAAAAATGTCAAGTGACATTGAGACCGCTCTTAGCCTCGAGCACATAACCATCGATACGAGAAGAAGTGGTTTGGTTCAAGATAAAGGATGCCAAGGTAACATTTTTTTACGATGGGGTTTTATATAACTCAAAGAATCTCTCCATTTGATTTATCCAATTCAATAGATCCTTCCCATCAAATTTGTGCATCTCCACTTTTAGCATCATGTTCGTGGTTGCATATAAGTTGGATTCTATTGGGCTAGAAAAGTGATCCAACATGGTTATTTTGCCCATTATTATGAAATGAAGATCCTCCTTAGTTGAGTTGGGGCTAATATGGGACAAATTATTTACCCTTTATATGTTGAATGATATCATCCAAACTGATTTATTTGTTCTATGTCTCCTTTTCACGCCATCTCAGATTGGATTTTGTAGTTCATACTCAATTTGGATCACCTTATGATCAAATGAGGTAAAGTCTAGTGTTAAGGAACCTATATTTACCCCTTTTGACTCCAAATCTTCAATCACTACCCCATATTTATTTGGGGTTTTACCTAGAGTGACAATATTCTTTTTAGCTCTTGTGGAAGGCCCCACCATGATGTCAAACTATAGGCTTTAGTTTTTCGATATAAATTTAATGAATAGGAAAACACACAAAGATTATACTATCAATAGTTTTTTTAGAGATTTCCGAAAATGTAAATAACTTGGAAAAATTCCACAAATTGTAGCCTAGGGAGAAATTTTATGAAAAAACCTTAATTTGCAATAATGTTTGCAAACTATATCAAAAAATTCTAAAAGTTTTAGGAATATTACTTAAAATGGTTCACAACACTGGTAAAAACAACTTGGATAAAATCATTCTTGTTAGCAAGATATAGTGATAACTAAAAATTAGGGTTTTTTCCCTAATTTTGGCCCCGATCGCAGCTCTGATACCACTTGTAATGAAATTACTTGTATAATTAAGATTATGAGAATCAATAAAACACCAAAGAACACAATATTTCAGATAAATTATCTCAATATGCAATTAAAATAGCTTCACCACTTTGAGGGGTCAACCTCTAAACCATATAATAAGACTCAAATGCTCGAATGATGATAAACTACTACCTACAATCCCCTATATATACTATTCCTATGTTATGGACATCACCAAGGTTGACCTACTAAGCATGAGAAAGTATCAATGACAAATAAAATGATATGGTAAGCCACAAGTTAGCTACTCATATCCTAATACAAGAAATAGGTTAAGGGTGTAGCATATTTTGAATCCTTCACATGACTTGATCACTATGTTACCAAAATATACTTATAGGTTAGTCATAAGGAACTATGTTTTACTAACATGAATATACGAGAACACACACAAAAATTTTCGCTTATAGTTAATTAGGCACACACATAAATATAGTTATTTCATGGTTATAATTAAAAATAATTAGGCACCCACATAAATATAGTTATTTCATATTTCATGGTTTTCTATTTGGTGTAAATTATTAATTTTTCCAACATGCACATGTGCAAGTTTTTGTGGTGGATTTTTAGAAAAGAAAAGAAAAAAGAACATAATTTTTACAACTATCAATACGGATCAGTATGAATCGAAATATGAAGTTTTAATTGATAAGCCTTCAAAAATTCAAGAAATGATTACTTTCACCCATGAAAACGTGTTAACATAGAGAAATCAGAGGAAACAAGAAGGTTCTTGAAATTTTTATAATTTTCCCCATTTTAGTCTAGAGCAAGTGGATGAAACAATGGACTCCTTGAAAATTTTATACATTTTTCAATTTTGATATCGCCATGTTCAACATGGAAACAAATATGCATGAAGGGATACATTCATAACTAGTGCTATTGTATTAATCAATGAATTTTTTACCATTTTCAGAAGCACCATTTCTACATCATTATCTTCCCATTGATTATTTTACATTTCAAACATTCAAAAACTATGGATATAATATATATTTCACATTTCATGCAAACAATTACATTAAATGGTAGGATGTAAATTATAGTGGTATTAGAGAAGGAAATCAAGATGCCGAAAAATGTTAGATATGTTTCAACATGGTGTAGAACAAAACATATTGATAGCTAATAATAATTTTTTAGCCTTGGAGTCTCATGCAAGAAATTCTTTAGCCTTACCTTTGTTGAAAAATGTATTTAAGTGCAATTAGGTTAAAATTAAGCATTCAAAATGCTACAATTGGATTTGTCTCCAATCAACCAACCAGTGCTAATTTTAGTATGATTTTTTGGATCTTAGGGGTGAATGTTTACTACATATACCTTGATTGAGAAAGTGTTAGGGGGTTATCATTATTATATAGATTTGTATGTAGAACTATTTTACTTGTGCACCTTTTTTATCAATAAAAGATTGTTTTCCTCAAATTTAAAGTTTTGTGAAGTGTGTTACAACAGATTTACAATGTGTTTTAGAGAATAATATCATTCCTTTGCATGTTAAATAATCTTCCATCACCTCCAATTAACTATTTTCTAAGTTTTACAAGTCACGTAAGAGTGTGTCAATTCCTTTGTGAGTGCAAATTTTGTCCAAATAGTATTTGCGTTGAAGTTTATCAATTCTTTACCACTCATTAAGTGTGTTTCGTGAAAGTATAAGTCCCAAAACGTTGGTGTATCACCCTTTTTACTTGATTTTTGTTAAGAAACCTCACCATAAATATAAGATTAGGTGATTTATCAAGGAATCAACCCACTCTAGAGTTTCTCCTAAAACCGAGGTGCCCAAAACTCGGAGGAGATCCCATTCTACCATCGGCCAAAGTTAGAAGTCTAGATTGTTTACCAAATAAAAGTGTGAATTTTGGACTGATAACACATTTTAATTTCCTTTACTAATGTCATGATCCATGACATTGAATTGGTGTCATGGGTGGTGTATCCTATGTTTTACACGGGGTGTTTTAAGTGTGTTTTAGAAGATTATATCCTCCCACACAATGATTGGAAATTGATAAAAAATTATAATGATATACAAGGTAATAACTATCATAGTAGTCACTAATCTCAAATGTTCATTATGTTTCATCAATGAAATAAAATAAATATTGAGCTTAGATGTCGTTAGGCTTAGAATATCATGTTGGAATATGAAAATCTTGACCTAATGAGGTGAGCTTAGGTGGGGATTGAGTATGGTCGTAATGGCGACATGACTAGTTGTCTACATTTTATTAAATGTTGAGCAAATAAAAATAACCTGAAGACTATTACTAGAGAGATCCAAATAAGTCATGCTCCATAGTACTTCAAGCCACTAGGGAATCCTCTTTCCACTATCATTCTAGGGAGCTTGATGCTCAACACTTTTCCATCATCGTTGTGTCATCAACACTAAATTTTGAAAAAATTGTAGATGAAGCTTTTTTGTTGTTCCCAAGCGACACTTGAAAATGAAATCCTCTATCTTTCAATTCCATTTTAGTTTCACACATGCATTTGATTTCATTTTCTATAAATTAGTCATGGGGGGATGCAGTGGGAAAAAAAAAAAGTATAGTAGTAGTTTCGGACTTAGGGATTCCATCATTTTTCATAGCCATGGCTATCACTTTGGCCTTGTGAAAGGAGGACCAAAAGGAGGCTGGATCCAATACATAACTTTAATTGTTCCCACCCTCAATATATCATAGGCATGGGGGTTATCTATGGCTCGGGGTGTGTTGTGGCATGGAACCACCAAAATCATGGACACTAATTTTATTAGTGGCCATGGCTTTCACTTTGGCTTTGTGAAAGGAGGAACAAAAGGAAGCTTTGTTGAACACATAGCTATATTTGTTCCCAATTCCCTAAATCCATGGCGTGTGTGGGGATACGATGTGACTAGGTGGTGTGGTGTGGCATGGTACAACCAAAATCACCACACCAATGTTGTGTGTGGCCATGACTATTACTTTGGCCTTGTGATAGGAGGACTAGAAGGAGGTCGGGTCAAACAACTAGCTATATTTGTTCACAATTCCTACATCTTGTCTTAGGCGTAGGGGTGCACTATGGCATGGTACCAATAGGCTCAACATGCCAATGTTGTTCATGGCCATGGGTATCACTTTGGCCTTGTGACAGAGGACCAGAAGGAGGCTGGGTCAAACACCTAGCTATATTTGTTCCCAATTCCCTAAATTTGTCTCCTCCCTTGTAATTTTTAACATCTTTTCTCACAAATATAAGATTTAATCCAGAAAAAGCATTTAGGGGATTAAGGGGACGAGATAGTTGGTTATGAAATATACCTTTTTTTTGTGTAGATCTCTTTGTGCATTGCTTCCATGGAAAATCCATGCTTTCTTTGGTAGTGAATCACCCTTTCACCCGCTTCCTACATTGTGCGATTCATGCCTAGTGTGTGACCCACATAGACAAATGGGATAATTAGAAATGGGGATGGGATGCTTCCAACTTCCACAGAATTCCATTCCCATTCAATATAGTATGCTTTCAACTTTCATAGATTTCCTTCCAATTTCCAATTTCCACACCTTGTTTTCTCACCCATTGCTAAATTAAATTAGAGGAGATAAAAATTAACTACGTAAGTATGTGGATTGTTGGGAAAAAGAAGAGGAAATTAAAATATTAACCTTCTGATTTGGTTGACTTTTCAAAAGCATAAGGGATAACAATTCTTTAAACACCATAGATTTTCTCACTTTAGGTATTTGCAATATTACCCTAAAGTGAGGGTAAAATATTCAAAATTCACTCGCTAACCATGTACCTAAACTAGAGTAAAATATTCAAAATTCACTTGTTGACCATGTGTCTATATTTTATGTGGGAGAGGGGTATTAATTATGTTATCGAAAATATAAAAACGTTTCATAGAACATCTAAAAAACAAAAAAACAATGTCTTGTATGGAATAGATTAACTAGTCTAGTGGTCAATAATCCCAATTACCTAAATTCATTGTGCATTATGACATTACATCACCAAACTCACCACACAAATTTTGTTCATGACCATGGCTATCACTTTGGCCTTGTGACAAGAGGACCCAAAGGAGGATGGGTATTCGTCTCCTCCCCTATAACTTTCAATGTCTTTTCTAACACACAACATGATTTAAAATAACAAAGGTTGTGGGAGAATCAAGGGGATGGGGCACTAGCTTCTTAAATGTACCTTAGTTATCTACAAACCCCTTCGTGTGTTGTTTCCAATGTCAAATCCATGCTTTCTTTGGTCTTGACTTGCCTTTTTTCCCTTCCTCTCCTATAAACATTTTTATTTAAGGATTTTTTGTTTTTTTGGTTGTTGGAGTACGAGGGAAAGACATAGCATCAATAGCCATGGCAGCCACCTTACCACATCCCAAAGTGAAACTTTTCAACCACTAGACCTTTGAAAATGTCGAGGTAATAATCTCAAATATCACTGGAAACTATCCCAAATGTTCTCACTTATTTCTTCACAAATGAGATCTTGTTTTTATTACAATTGTAGTTGGTATTTCTGTATAAATTCATTATTTCTTAAATAGATCTTTATTTTCTCTTCTTAATCTTAGCTAATGAAAAAATCAACTATTTTTGGTATAGTGTAATGGTTGTTATAAAAAACATCCTTTTGTAAAAGTAATCTCATGTATGCCTATTTTGTTGTTATTTCTTTAAGGTTTGAGCTTAAAATTTGGTTTTTCCTTTAATGTTTGTTTTCAAAACTTGATGTGTAGAAGTTTAAGATCTATCATACTACCAACTCTGTAAAGAGGTTATTCGGTTTTGTAAGTAGTCTTGTATACTGGAAATATTTTCAATGAGATTTTGATGTGAATATTTTTTTCTCTATGGTGGTTGATTTCATTGGTTGATGGTGGTACAGGTAATGGATTCCAATCCAAGGGTACGTATTTGTTTGGGCACTTTAGTATGAAAATAAAGATGGTATCTAGTGACTATACCATTTATCCCACAGTCATGTTCTCCTAATTTTCTCAATGCTTTCCTCTGCTTGTGTATGACACATCAATTGTGTTATTGTGAGCTACAACTATCATCACATAACTCAGAGCATGATGATATAGAATTTGAGTTCTTAGGAATGGGTAGTCATTCATTCTACCAACCAATGTAGTTAGTAGGGGAAAGGCGACAAGGAACAATGTATATACCTTTTGTTGGACCCTACAAGAGGTTTTCTTTACTCTATTCTTTGGATTATGAATCATTATTTGGATTGTGTAAGTACAATTCATTGATTTGTATTTCATATTCTTTGAAGATGATATTCCAATCAAATTCTTCAATAACAACAAGGGTTTGGTATTTAGATATCCATTCAATAGCCCCATGAAGATCTACTCAACTTATACAAGGCTACGAGACAAGGCTATAAGGGGAATTGAGAAAATATATTGGAGAAAATAAATATTCCACAAAGATGGGTGTGAAGAAAATGTAGGTCATTCACAAAGTGCCATCATTGGGTAAAAGATGGTGGCATTTCTTGACTCAAAAATAATACAATTAGGGCAAAATGTGTTTTTTGATAGATGTAAACCATACAATATTGGTTCAATGTATCTCCAAGGACATTTGATTGTGTTTCTCACAATCATTATGCTTGCATTGTGTTAAGGATTACTTCATTTTATTCCTCATGGAAGTAAGTGACTCATCGTTTATAGGAGAATGGAACAATTTACAAGCATAAATAATAATTTCTTTCACAGTAATTGAATTTGTGATATACATACCTCCCAATGATGTTGTCGGATTTTAATGATAAATATGAGATATAATTTATAATAAAAAAGTAGTAAACTTAAGGTCGTGTACAATCAAAGAAAAAAATAATTGAGTTGTTACAATGCTATGGATGAGATAAGAAAACTAAAATAAAATTACTTCTACCACCTATCTTCAACAATTTTCAATTTTAGCCCAAAAATTGAATGACCAACTGGCACAAGTTCCATATTTTTCTTCAATAATTTCACTAATATAATATCAAACAAAAAGGTCTATACATTATTCCATAATAGTGATATGCCAATTGTTAATAGGGCATGTGGATTAATTCATAAAATCCAATATTATAAGTGGAATATTAAATAATCTTCAAGTAATTTTGATTTTTTAATGTCGGACATTACGCTTGAAGTTTATATCCTTTACATAATACTTTTTTACAAAACACCAAAAATATGACACCTCATAATAAATAAGGTATATTTTGGGGTGAGGATGTAATTTTATTGTAAGTTAGGCCAATGCCAATATCAAGGATGCACATAACTTTCAAAGTGTGAGCCTCGCAATTTGAAAGTGTGAGGATCGCACTTCCTCGCACTTTAAAAGTGCGAGGATAAAATTTGAGAGTGTGAGACTCACACTTTGAAAGTGCAAGGCTCAGACTTTGAAAGTGCGAGTCTCCCACTTTCAAAGTGTGAGCCTCACACTTTGAACTTGCTTTTGCATGAATTTATTGTTAGTTTTTATTTTTATTTTAATCTAAGGGGCTCATGCCTTGTAATAGTTAGCGGTCACTAACCTTACATTGAGGCTTGCACTTTCAAAGTGTGAGGAAAGTGCTAGCCTTGCCTTTTCAAAGTGCAAGGCCCACACTTTAAACTTGCATTTGCTTTTTATTTTCTTAATACAATAGGCTCAATTAAGTATTTATATAGTTTTCCAAATTTTATTTTCTTAAAATTATAATAAAAGAATAACGAATAGGAACTCATGCCTAATGAAAATATTAGAGTCGATATTAAGTGGAATCAACTAATTGTAATGCCCACTTCCCTATGACACTTAGTTGATTATCATTTTGAATATGGACATGACTTATACTTATGTTGATTAGCATGATGTTTTGTGACTAGATGCATTTGGATTATGATTGGATTTTGTTTTCAGTATGATCTACACTGACTCATGGACAGACTATTGGATACCGATATTATTTTTATATGGATATATTGCATGTGTTCTAACATTGGATTTCTTCGCCATGATGAGTAGAATGTAGTTGTTGAATTTACATTACTATAATTTTGGATAATGATGAAATGCATAATTAAGTTGTGATTTAGACCTAGAAATAATGATTGATTGAATTACGTATAGATGTTAATAAATTTCATGCATATGGTTATTTTGGATATTTTGACATGGCCGCAAGGCCGAAGGAGGTATTTTGCATTTTGCAGGAAACACAGCATGATCACAACCATGAGGGGGATTGGGAACCAAACACAACGGAGATGTCGGGTGGTTACTGACAATTGGTCGTCAAGGCAACTAGTAAATTGTATTGTGTTACCTTTGTTCTTTTATGTGTTGAGAAAATTTCCATGAGGGGGAAATTTTCTAATGTGACCAAGGGGGTAAGAATTTTAATTACTTGTTTTAACTTACTTTAGTAGGTGATTTTATTTGTGATATCTTTTTAAAATTTCTTTTGCTAAGTGTGTTTAGATTAATGTAATATCTTGTTTTAATTTTTAAGTTTTGGAGGGAAGTCAAGTGGGTGTAATTAATTTTGATGGTTGGCTCCTTGAGCCTTGTGTTTCCTCATGTATTGAATGCTTGGTTTTGAGTGTTGACCACTCCAAATCCTTTGAATCTCGAATTTGAGATTGAGGGCAATTTTGGGGGACTTGTGGGACAAGTTAAACTTGTCCCACACTTCCCAAAACCCCTTACCAACCATATCTATGGGTTGGGAATCCAAAAAGGGGATTATTTATTGTTTTGGGAAGGGAAATGTGACTTTGGAGTGCACTTGTCTTCTTTTGCATTTAATTGTGCCTTAGGACACATGGGGAAGGGATGGATTTGGATTAAAGATGTCATTCAACCCAACCACCCATTTATGGTGTTTTGGGATTTGAGTTGACTAAAGGGAGGTGGTCTTGAGGATGTGTGATGTGGCATCCTACAAGGAGCCACATCACCCTCACTCTTCCTCTTGTCTATTTATGGAAATTTCCTCTCTTGTTGAGGGGGTTGGAGTTTTGTTTTTGTTTTGTTGAAGAGTTCTCTTTTGTTATTTTGGGAGAGAAAAGAATTGGGAGAAAGAGAAAAGAGAGTGCTTGGACTTGCATGCTTGGATTGATTTGGGAAGGAGCTTGGACAAATTTCTTGGTTTAGGCTTCTCCAATGGAGAGGTAGGAAACCCTCTCCTTTGTTTTGCTTTCATATTATTGTTGCTTCTATGCTAAAATTGTGAAAAATGCATGTTTACTTTGGTGTATTGTGAAAAATGGATAGAATGCTTATTGTGTAGTATAGGAGAGGTCTATGGGAATACTCATGAGGGAGGCATAAGAGTAGATTAGGATATTGTGGAGGGAGTTTGAGAGGGATGCCCATCTTGGGTAAGAATGTTTACATTCTACCTTGTCTTTGAGGGAGCCATAAGAGGAGGGAGGCATAAGAGTATGGGAGGAAAAAGGGGTACTTGAGGGAGGCATAAGAGTCATAGGGGCTTGTGTTTTATTGTGGAGGGTTTTGGATGGGCATCTCATCTCAATTGGGAGGCATAAGGAAAACATTCCCATAGTTCCTTCTCTTGTTGGCTTGGATGAAAGCCTTGTTGTGAAATGTATTGTGTTATTTGTGTTTCCTTGTTGTTTCCTTCTTTTACCTTGAATGTTGTGAAGAAAATTGTATTGTGGAAGCAAGTATTGTTTCCTTGAGTTGGAGACCACCCTTCATTGTGTTGTGTTTGGGGCTCGGGGGTCAATGGAGGAGATTGCTTCTCTTCTCCATTGAGTTTTGGTTGGGAGGAGAGTGTTGCCTCTCCCCCTATCTTGGTTGTGATTTGAAATACTTGGAACTTGGAGCATGGATGAAGAACACCTTGGAGCACAAGAACCTTGTTGTTGACAATGTAAAAACATCATGCATTTACCCACCTTGAGTGGAGGAAAAATGTAATATTGTTTGCTTTCTTTAGCTTCCATTATTGCAAATATGTTTTCCACATGAAGTAGGACATGTTGTAAAAGATTTGAAGGAAAAGTTGCATTGAAATGATAGTATTTCTTACTCTAAAAATTTATTGTAAATGTTGTTGAATTCTTGTGGAATGTTGGAAAGAAATTACAAAAGAAAATATATTAAAATTTTGTTTGAAGTACTTGGAAGTGATATGTTGGAAAGGTTAAAAGAATAGTGCATTATCCCTTCTTTTATACTTGATGGAAGGACTCAAGTTTTCAAATAGTTTTAGTATGACAATGAAACTTTGTAAGATCTAGTTCTTTTATGCTTTCTTCATTTATGAATCTAATACAAGAATCCATTACAAATTAATAAAGGGAAATGAAATCGATTCTTTGAAAACCCATGTTATGTTATTGATTTGTGAAGAAAGAAATCAGGTAAAGTTTCTAGCTTAATAAGTCACCACCACATTTCAATAAAAAGGAAACTAATATTTTAATTATTAAACATGTCTAAGAGAATTAAGTTTGTCCCTTATTAGAAACTGTACCATTAGTGGAGCAGTTATGAAACATGTATGCATCGACTGCCATGTATAGAGCAGGTCGCTTTGACAGTTTTTGAGTGTCTCAAGGAAAATGCGTGTTTGTTTCTTACACGCTGTGTAAATTCTCGTTTCCATCTGTGCGCCAGCAGGTGAAGCACTGTGAAGGGCAAGTGAATTTCCATGGCAAGCCGATTTAAGCTCTCTGCTCTCATGTTTTTTTTTTTTTGCTGTTTATCCTTTAGTTTGAGTGCTTATTGGCAAATAGAACTATAACAATGCAAATCTGTGGCAATGCCATAATCTATTTGCCAGAACTATTACCATAAGCTCCTTAAAGATACTATTTTCTGACAGAGATTAGGACAACAGATTTTGAACGTTTTTTTAGATTAGGACACTGCGAGTGGTCTTAGCTTCACAAATATCAAGCTACATGGCAGGCCTCGCAACTGCCCAAACAAATGTAAAGTTAGTCTCAAAATCAAGACCAGTCAATCACCCTTAAATCGGGTCTAAGAGAATAACTAAATAAAAAAAAAAAAAAGATGATACGTTTCAGTAAAAATGCCTGATAGACAACTTGATACACAGGCGTTTTCAGCGACATCCCATCGTGAATATTTAAATTGTTGCAATGCTTACCAATAGTTTACACATTTTTTTTACAGATTAGGACACTGCAGTGGTCTTAGCTTCACAAATATCAAGCTGCATGGCAGCCTCTTGCTGACCCCAAACAAATGTGAAGTTAGTCTCAAAATGAAGACCAGTCCATCACCCTTTAATCATGTCTCAGAGAGAATATGCTAATAAAAATAAAAAAATGATGATGATACGTTTCAGTAGATATGCCCATGCGATGACAGACAACTGATACACAACACATGCATCGAATATTTAAATTGAATATTTGCAGCTTGTCATAAAGCTTTTTGCAAAACGCTTTTGATGCGATCGGATAACAACATAGTTGGGCGACCAAACTAATAAGAAAAGAAACGTCTATATGCGCGAAGTACATTGGGGTAAAATGCGGAGTGTTTTCACCAATTAATCACTTCACCCGGATGGATGAGCAATCTGATGCGCCACGAGTTAATGTTTCACATAGGAGATCTCGAATCTTGAAGTGCAATCTTCCTTCCTCAAATGCCTCTTTAATCTTTTTGAAACATGGAAATTTATTTTCCACGACCGCTTGAAGAATGCCGAGTCATTAAATATTTTCACGCTTTGAAATGCGATATTGAAGGAAGGTTACAAACGAAACGGGCTTGTGGGCAATAAAACACTGATAAAGATGGCTAAAAAGGTATAACACATTTAATTTTTGGGTGAAAAAAACACTGCTCGTTGGTATGTTTTACCAAAGCCTCCCTTAAATGTTGCACTTCCACCGTTAATGCGGACCGGCGGCCAAACGGTAAGTGTTTAAAAAAATCTTAGATTTCCAAAAGCTTAAAGTTATTAATTGGGTGGCGAGGGTTTTTGCACCCTTGCACGCGGAGGGTATTTTGGATGGTGGAAAAAAATGGTTGGTGATCACCCTTAAACCAAATTTAATTTAATACAGTTTGAAAATACCTTCCCCACTAATTGACTCTTGCGCATTTAATAATTCATTTCAAATATATATAATAAATATATATGGATTTATATATATATATTTGGATAATATATATCTATATATATACTTACTTAATTTTATAAAGTATTCAAATCCCTTTAAAGAGATGGCCGAGTACATATATATGGGATCCCCTTCAGGCTTCTTATGCAAATGTTTTCAAATTAAGGTAGCGTGGATAAATTTTACCTTATGAAATTTTTTTAGGATATATATATATATATAACTATATATATATAAATAGTATATAAATTATATATGCTAAATAATATGTATGTTTAATGAAATGCAATAAATTTTCAAATAATAATTGCACTAAAGATAGATAAGGTAATTATACATATGCAATAAAATAGGTAAGTGCTTTTGTGCTGTATATCAACATCAATAATGTGAATTAATCTTCATTATAATTGTGTGTATATGCTATATATATATATATATTTATATATATAAATATATATATATATTATATATTTATAATGTATTAAATTGAAAATTATGACGTAATTAAATTTTTATCATAATATATATATTATATATATAATACTTACATATATATATACCTATAATATATAATATTGAAAAAAAAAAAAAAAAATTGTCGCATTTTCGGGACGTTTGTTTGTGTAATGCGCGCGTTCGTCGTCGTCGTCGTCGTGCGTGCATGCGTCGTCGTTTTTGCGCGTTACATTTTGGTATCAGAGCCAGGGGTTCGAAGCTGGGACCCTTGGGCACACACTGAAAACGTGAAACAGGAACACTTAACTTAGTGCGAAAACATTATTCTTTAAAAATATAAAACCATAATGTTGATAATTATAGTAAACATCAAATTTTGAAAACTAGCACAAGACCTAGAATGATGAACTAACTCTCGCCTTGATCTGTGCAGGAGGCGCGGATTGGGCGAGGGGTCTCTTCACATAGACCTAGACATACCACCACCGAGCGAGGCGGCCGTAGCGGCCCCTTCGCCTCGATTTTGCGAGACCTCTCCAGGGATGTCAATGCCGCTTATACGCGGAGAGCCCTTGGGAGGATGACTTGCTAGGCATAGTTTGGAGCCATCGGTAGATGCCGGCATCCCCTCGACACGGCGAGGAGCACGGGAGAGAATTTCCATGCGAGTCGGCTAGGGCGAGTCACCACGAGAGGGACATGGGGACGGGATCTCGGGACATAGGGACGGTCTCGAGCCCTAGGCGAGAGGGAGGAGCATACGAGAGAGATCTAGGATTCGTCATACGTCAGTGCAGACATATCGGGAGATCCACTGAAGCTGCGACCATCTCACTATTCGGGTGATACTGGTGGTTTTCAGGCGGAGGCTGGTTGGTGAGCTTGAGCGGATGCTTCAAGCTCTGTCCTTGTAGTGTAAACACGAAAGCTCGTGTTGCGATCCATCTTCGAAGGATGGAGCAGGAGTCTGCAGTGGAGGACCGAGGAGCGAGAAGCTCCATGTTGACTCGAGATGATTACAGGGAGTTGTTTGAGGAGCGTTTCGAGGAGCGGGTATTTACCCGGAGAGATTTATCGGCAACGGCGCATAGATGAGTTTCATGACCTCCGTCGAGCATCGATGATGAGTGGGCCGAGTATGAGAGTCGATTTCTGGACCTACTCCGATCGTCGACTATATGCGGGATGAGCGGTATGGATTCACGGTTCATCCGGGGCTTGAACTTGGATTTAGGAGGCAAAGGCGCATTCACCGCCAGACATTAGCGAGAGGCCGTGGAGAAGGCCTATATTGCAGAGGAGACACGGGGGAAGACACAGCAGGCTAGAGACAGAGTTCGGAGCCGTATCCAGTAGATGCAGGATAGTAGGTCGAAGGGGTCAGTTCCTCCTCCACGGGGTGGACAGAGTTCAGGGCAAGCTTCATTTAGGCCACCACAGGCGGCGCAGCGAGAGACCCGCCCACCTTACCGACCTCCTCGGAGATTTGATGCACGAGAGAGGGCGTAGTATGGGCCTCCTCTGAGGTCCCATCGGGACACAGAGTGCACCGAGAGCTCGGTCGGTAGGAGCTCGTCGGCGAGAGACCTCAAGCGAGTCCATAGCCGGATCATCGGGATCTGTATCTCGATCATCTAGAGTACCAGTGGAGCCTGCTTCCCACTTTGGAGAGGACCAGGCAGGCTGTTATGGTTGCGGTTGTTGGACATATTTGGAGAGATTGCCCACATAACCCTACCAAGGGTAAGACACGAGCTCGAGCCTCTTGTTGGAGATATGGCATGGAGTCATCGGATCTACGCAGTGGTCGAGAACCGCCGGTGAGCATCGAGTCTTGTGATGAGAGACGACGAGTAGTATTGGTGGTATTTCCACCTCTATATTATTTGATTGGTTCTTGATTCTTTCATTGCACCATCTTTAGTAGAGCGTTGTAGGTGGTGGCGGTTAGGCGGGGCCGTAGTTGGGACGTTGAGATGGCTTCTGGAGCCAAGATTTCTGTAGACTCCTTAGTCAAGGAGTGTGTAGTGGATTTGGGACCCTTCACCACTACTTCTGATCTTCGGATCCTTCCATTAGGATCTTATGGCATCATTTTAGGCATGGATTGGTTGTCCGCTCACAGAGCTAGAGTGGATTGTTACCACAAGACTATTGCTTGCATAGATGATCTTGGAGTAGAGTTAGTGATATCAGGGGTTAAGAGACCCGTTTCTATTCGCACCATCTCCGCTATGCAGCTTAAGCGGTGTGTGCGACGGGGTTGCCAGTTGTATGCTGTTACAGTTAGTGACAGATCAGAGGATGAGTCGGGGGGACCTTCCCTCGATGATCATCCCATCTTATCAGAGTTCACCGATGTGTTTCCAGGGGAGCTACCGGGGTTACCTCCCCCACGTGAGATCGACTTCCATATAGATCTAGTTCCGGGCGCAGAGCCTATCTCACGAGCACCCTATCGGATGACTACTCCTGAGTTATGTGAGCTCAAGTTGCAGCTTGAGGGCCTTCTGGAGAAAGGCCTAATCCGTCCTAGTGTATCCCCTTGGGGTGCACCAGTTATCTTCGTGAAGAAGAAGATGGATCTCTTCGGTTGTGTATTGATTACCGTCAGGTGAATAAAGTAACGATCAAGAATCGTTACCCCCTTCCACGCATTGATGATTTATTTGATCAGATGAAGGGGCTACCATTTTCTCTAAGATAGATCTTAAGTCGAGGTACCATCACTCGGATTGCGAGACGGATATTCACAAGACATGCTTTCCTTGCACGAGATATGGCCACTACGAGTTCACAGTGGTACCTTTCGGTTTGTGAATGCCCCATGCAGTGTTTATGAGTTTGATGAATGGGGTATTCAGGACCTTCCTTGATCGCTTCATGCTCATCTTCCTTGATGACATTCTGATTTACTCACGCACACGTGAGGAGCACGAGGAGCACCTTCGCCAGGTTCTTCAGTGTCTTCGCGAGCAACGCCTTTACGGGAACTTGGAGAAGTGTGCGTTCTTTCGGCTGAGGTGCGTATTTGGGCCACGTTATTTCGGGGAAGGTATCGCATGTCGATCCTTCCAAGATTCGAGCCATCATGGATTGGCCAAAGCACCCACTAGTGTGACCGAGGTGCGTAGTTTCATGGGTCTAGCAGGATACTACAGGAGGTTTGTTCAGGACTTTTCTCGGATTGCGCACCCTATCACTTCTCTTCAGCGGAAAGGGAAGAAGTTTTTATGGTCAGATAGATGTGAGCAGGCCTTGATACCTTTGAAGGAATGCCTTACGAGAGCACCTATCCTTGCGGTGCAGATCCTCATGGAGAGTTTTTCGTATGCACAGATGCTTCCTTGGCAGGACTTGGAGGAGTGTTAATGCAGGAGGGTAGAGTAGTTTCCTTTGAGTCTCGCAAACTCAAAGATTATGAGCTCAATTATCCGACCCATGACCTTGAGCTTGCAGCAGTGGTACATGCCTTAGTGCGGTGGAGACATTTTCTTCTTGGCCAGAGATTTACACTCAGGACTGATCACTTGAGTCTTCGCCACCTCTTCACGCAGCCCAATCTCAACGCTCGTCAGCGGCGTTGGATGGAGTTACTCTGTGAGTATGACATGGAGATAGAGCATGTGAAGGGAAAAGGAGAATGTGGTTCGAGATGCCTTGAGTAGGCGGAGACATGTGGCTATGGCCACCTCGGTGGGCACGAGATTTGCGGAGTAGGATCTTGCAGCGCCTTCCTCATGGATAGTTTCTACCTCGCAGCCAGAGCAGAGATTGAGTCTCAGAGACCCCTTGAGGGGAGATTTGATGGATTTTCATTAGAGGCAGATGGTCTTCTCAGACACAGAGGTCGGATATATGTTCCTAGAGATGGAGGCTTGAGACATGACATTTTGACAGAGGCTCATCGTGCACCTTACTCAGCCCATCCCGGGGTGAAGAAGATGCACGCCACCTTGAGACAGTTGTACTTTTGGAGAGGACTTTGGAGAGACATAGCTTCTTTTGTATCCCACTGTTTAGAGTGTCAGAGGGTGAAGGCCGAGCATCAGCATCCAGCTGGCCTTCTCTATCCTCACGCCATACCGGAGTGGAAGTGGGACACCATTTCTATGGATTTCATTGTTGGGTTGCCAACGTCGAGATACCACCACGACGCCATCATGGTCACGGTGGATAAATTGACGAAGGTAGCTCACTTTTCTCCAGTGAAGACTACCTACACGGCTAGTGCAGTAGCACGAGTATATCTTGATGAGATTGTCAGACTACATGGGATTCCGCGGAAGATCATTTGCGACCGCGACCCTTTGTACACCTCCCATTTCTGGACCACCATGCAGTATGCCCTCGGGACGAGGATTAATTTCAGCACAGCTTATCACCCTGAGACAGATGGACAGACAGAGAGGGTGAATCAGATTTTGGAGGATATGCTCAGGATGTACGTGATGGATCATCAGTCGAGATGGGAGGAGTATCGTATTTGGTGGAGTTTGCCTACATAATAGTTTTGAGTTCTATAGGCATGGCTCCTTTTCGGGCATTATATGGTAGAGTGCGGGACACCTCTTAGGTTGGGATAGGATTGAGGACGGGGTTTCTCTTGGGCCAGCATTATTACGGGATATGGAGCAGCGGTTACCTTGATCGGACAGAGAGATTGCAGGAGGCACAGGATAGACAGAAGAAGTATGCAGACCAGCATAGGACAGATCGCAGTTTTGAGGTAGGCACGAAGGTGTTTCTTCGTGTCAGACCGCATAAGAGCCCTATCCGTTATGGAAAAGGTTCTAAGCTTGCTCCTAGATTTGTGGGTCCCTTTGAGATCTTGGAGCGCCTCGGCCCCTTAGCCTATCGTCTAGCATTGCCACCTAGCTTATCGCGCGTCCATGATGTATTTCACGTTTCTGTGCTTAGGAGATATGTTTCTGATCCTTCTCATGTGCTAGATTGGACTGCATTGCAGGTGCAGGATCAGGGGCAGGTGATGGTGGAGCCCGTGCGCATTTTAGATCGCGGGACCACAGGCCTTCGCGGCGAGAGAGATGATCGGTTCGGGTCCATGGGACGGTATGCGATGAGGCTGCTGCTACTTGGGAGGATGCTACATCATTGCGAGCTCGGTTTCCACACTTATTTCGGTGACTTCCGGAGGAAGTCTAGTCTAAGGGGGGGGATGTAATGCCCACTTCCTACGACACTTAGTTGATTATCATTTTGAGTTATGCAGACTTTGGATATGGACATGACTTATACTTATGTTGATTAGCATGATGTTTTGTGACTAGATGCATTTGGATTATGATTGGATTTTGTTTTCAGTATGATCTACACTGACTCATGGACAAACTATTGGATACCGATATTATTTTTATATGGATATATTGCATGTGTTCTAACATTGGATTTCTTCGCCATGATGAGTAGAATGTAGTTGTTGAATTTACATTACTATAATTTTGGATAATGATGAAATGCATAATTAAGTTGTGATTTAGACCTAGAAATAATGATTGATTGAATTACGTATAGATGTTAATAAATTTCATGCATATGGTTATTTTGGATATTTTGACATGGCCGCAAGGCCGAAGGAGGTATTTTGCATTTTGCAGGAAACACAACATGATCACAACCATGAGGGGGATTGGGAACCAAACACAACAGAATGTCGGGTGGTTACAACAATTGGTCGTCAAGGCAACTAGTAAATTGTATTGTGTTACCTTTGTTCTTTTATGTGTTGAGAAAATTTCCATGAGGGGGAAATTTTCTAATGTGACCAAGGGGGTAAGAATTTTAATTACTTGTTTTAACTTACTTTAGTAGGTGATTTTATTTGTGATATCTTTTTTAAAATTTCTTTTGCTAAGTGTGTTTAGATTAATGTAATATCTTGTTTTAATTTTTAAGTTTTGGAGGGAAGTCAAGTGGGTGTAATTAATTTTGATGGTTGGCTCCTTGAGCCTTGTGTTTCCTCATGTATTGAATGCTTGGTTTTGAGTGTTGACCACTCCAAATCCTTTGAATCTCGAATTTGAGATTGAGGGCAATTTTGGGGGACTTGTGGGACAAGTTAAACTTGTCCCACACTTCCCAAAACCCCTTACCAACCATATCTATGGGTTGGGAATCCAAAAAGGGATTATTTATTGTTTTGGGAAGGGAAATGTGACTTTGGAGTGCACTTGTCTTCTTTTGCATTTAATTGTGCCTTAGGACACATGGGAAGGGATGGATTTGGATTAAAGATGTCATTCAACCCAACCACCCATTTATGGTGTTTTGGGATTTGAGTTGACTAAAGGGAGGTGGTCTTGAGGATGTGTGATGTGGCATCCTACAAGGAGCCACATCACCCTCACTCTTCCTCTTGTCTATTTATGGAAATTTCCTCTCTTGTTGAGGGGGTTGGAGTTTTGTTTTTGTTTTTGTTGAAGAGTTCTCTTTTGTTATTTTGGGAGAGAAAAGAATTGGGAGAAAGAGAAAAAGAGAGTGCTTGGACTTGCATGCTTGGATTGATTTGGGAAGGAGCTTGGACAAATTTCTTGGTTTAGGCTTCTCCAATGGAGAGGTAGGAACCCTCTCCTTTGTTTTGCTTTCATATTATTGTTGCTTCTATGCTAAAATTGTGAAAAATGCATGTTTACTTTGGTATATGGTGAAAAATGGATAGAATGCTTATTGTGTAGTATAGGAGAGGTCTATGGGAATACTCATGAGGAGGCATAAGAGTAGATTAGGATATTGTGGAGGGAGTTTGAGAGGGATGCCCATCTTGGGTAAGAATGTTTACATTCTACCTTGTCTTTGAGGGAGCCATAAGAGGAGGGAGGCATAAGAGTATGGGAGGAAAAAGGGGTACTTGAGGGAGGCATAAGAGTCATAGGGGCTTGTGTTTTATTGTGGAGGGTTTTGGATGGGCATCTCATCTCAATTGGGAGGCATAAGGAAAACATTCCCATAGTTCCTTCTCTTGTTGGCTTGGATGAAAGCCTTGTTGTGCAAAGTATTGTGTTATTTGTGTTTCCTTGTTGTTTCCTCTTTTACCTTGAATGTTGTGAAGAAAATTGTATTGTGGAAGCAAGTATTGTTGCCTTGAGTTGGAGACCACCCTTCATTGTGTTGTGTTTGGGGCTCGGGGGTCAATGGAGGAGATTGCTTCTCTTCTCCATTGAGTTTTGGTTGGGAGGAGAGTGTTGCCTCTCCCCCTATCTTGGTTGTGATTGAAATACTTGGAACTTGGAGCATGGATGAAGAACACCTTG
The DNA here is from genome assembly GCA_018340775.1 of Taxus wallichiana var. yunnanensis. Lineage (NCBI taxonomy): Eukaryota > Viridiplantae > Streptophyta > Pinopsida > Cupressales > Taxaceae > Taxus > Taxus wallichiana. The sequence goes on from CM031243.1 coordinate 537,417,004, forward strand.
GAGCACAAGAACCTTGTTGTTGACAATGTAAAAACATCATGCATCTACCCACCTTGAGTGGAGGAAAAATGTAATATTGTTTGCTTTCTTTAGCTTCCATTATTGCAAATATGTTTTCCACATGAAGTAGGACATGTTGTAAAAGATTTGAAGGAAAAGTTGCATTGAAATGATAGTATTTCTTACTCTAAAAATTTATTGTAAATGTTGTTGAATTCTTGTGGAATGTTGGAAAGAAATTACAAAAGAAAATATATTAAAATTTTGTTTGAAGTACTTGGAAGTGATATGTTGGAAAGGTTAAAAGAATAGTGCATTATCCCTTCTTTTATACTTGATGGAAGGACTCAAGTTTTCAAATAGTTTTTAGTATGACAATGAAACTTTGTAAGATCTAGTTCTTTTATGCTTTCTTCATTTATGAATCTAATACAAGAATCCATTACAAATTAATAAAGGGAAATGAAATCGATTCTTTGAAAACCCATGTTATGTTATTGAATTGTGAACAAAGAAATTATGTAAAGTTTCTAGCTTAATAAGTCACCACCACATTTCAATAAAAAGGAAACTAATATTTTAATTATTAAACATGTCTAAGAGAATTAAGTTTGTCCCTTATTAGAAACTGTACCATTAGTGGAGCAATTATGAAACATGTATGCATCGACTGCCATGTATAGAGCAGGTCGCTTTGACAGTTTTTGAGTGTCTCAAGGAAAATGCGTGTTTGTTTCTTACACGCTGTGTAAATTCTCGTTTCCATCTGTGCACAGCAGGTGAAGCACTGTGAAGGGCAAGTGAATTTCCATGGCAAGCCGATTTAAGCTCTCTGCTCTCATGTTTTTTTTTCTGTTGTTTATCCTTTAGTTTGAGTGCTTATTGGCAAATAGAACTATAACAAAGCAAACCTGTGGCGTGCCATAATCTCTTTGCCAGAACTATTACCATTAGCTCCTTAAAGATACTATTTTCTGACAGAGATTAGGACAACAGATTTTGAAATTAGAACACTGCGAGTGGTCTTAGCTTCACAAATATCAAGCTGGATGGCAGGCCTCGCAACTGCCCAAACAAATGTAAAGTTAGTCTCAAAATCAAGATCAGTCAATCACCCTTAAATCGGGTCTAAGAGAATAACTGTTAATAAAAAAAAAAAAAAAATGATACGTTTCAGTAAAAATGCCTGATAGACAACTTGATACACAAGGCGCTGACTGTCACACGAATGAACATTTAAATTGTTGCAATGCTTACCAATAGTCTAAACGTTTTTTTAACAGATTAGGACACTGCAGTGGTCTTAGCTTCACAAATATCAAGCTGCATGGCAGGCCTCGCAACTGCCCAAACAAATGTGAAGTTAGTCTCAAAATCACTGTAATAAGAAAAGAAACGTGCAGGTGTATGGGCAAAGGCTGGGGAAAATGCGGAGTGTTTTCACAAATTAATCACAACCAGATGGATCAAACAGCGCATCCATGAGTTAATGTTTGCTGGGATCTCGAATACTGCGGTGCAGCCCGTCCTCCTCCTCACGCCTCTTTAATCTTTCGAAACATGGAAATCTATCTGCCTGACCGTGGAAGACCCGAGCTCATTAAATCTTTCCACGCCTAGAAACTCAAATATTCCCGACTTAGGAAGGTTACAAATGAAATTGGGCTTCGTCATTCTGAAGATGATAAAGATGCGATCTTCCAACGCATTTTGGGTGAAATGTGCTCATTGGTATGTTTCTACCATGCTCATGCTTGCTAGTGCGCTTCCACACCCCCTACTGCGCTTGCTGCCAGGACAAAGTAGGAGAGTGTTTAGTCGAATGAACAGGCAAGATTTCCAAAATCTAAAGTATTAATTGGGTGGCGGCCAGGTTGCTTCCTTGCACGCAAGGAGGGGGTATTGATGGTGGACAGGAGGTGGTTGAGACACCCACCACCCCCAACCAAACAAATTTAAGACTGGTTGAAAATACCTTCCCCGAATTGACTCTTGCGCATTAAAAATTCAGGTTTCAAATATGTGTATAAGCTTGTAGATGGATTTGTATCTATATATTTTGTCAATATATCCTTATATACCACTTAATTTTTAAAGTATTCAATCCCTTTAAAGAGATGTCCGAGAACATATATTAAAAGACTTCTAAGCGTTGAAATGCTATACCTTACAAGTCTGTTTTTAGAAGATGAGGATAACTAGTTAGGAGGCGGAGTATTAATTACTATGCTAAATAACAGTGGTATGAAATGTAATAAAATTTTCAAATAATAATTGCACTAGAGATAAATAAGGTATTATATATACCTAAACATATAAAATTATACAATGCAATAAAATAGGTAAGTGCCGAGTAGGTATATCGTAATGATGTGTGAATCCCTTCATTATATATATATATATATATATATATATATATATATATATATATATATATATATATATATATATATTATAATGTAGTAAATCGCGATGTACGTAATGTAACTAGATATAATATATATATATATATATATATATATATATATATATATATATATATATATATATATATATAAAAATGAAATAAAATAAAAATTAAAAAAATAAAAAATTTGTCGCATTTTCGGGATGGGTGTTTTGCGGTGCCATCGCGTAAATCGCGTCGTGGTCGTCAAGTGGGCATCACACTAATAGTAATAATGGAATCCAATATACAAAATTTAAATGGTGATAGATTTCTTCCAAAATTTGTAGAATCGATTCTAGATTCATTGGAATATGTCCATATTTACTGAAATAACCATTTGAGGTTGCTTTTGATCTAGTTCTTAGAGGATCGATCTAGAGCCTTACTACAAATTCAGATGATGCATCTACATGATTGGTCCATCTTACATGAGTTGGGCCTATACTGCATAATATTGATGTCCATGCAATGTGGGAAGATAGGCCACCATTGATAGCCCTAGCCGAGAGATGGAATTTAGAGACAAACATGTTTCATCTTATGACAAGGAGATGAAGATTACATGAGAGGATGTACACAAGATTATGAGTCTACCAATTACAAGGGACCCAATCTATTTTGATACTACTAATGTATTAGGAGAGGTGATGTGAGCCACTGGTGATTTCCATCTTCCCCGGCACAGGACCAAAATTGTTTGAACAAATATATGATTGAGAATTTTCCTGGGTAGTTTTGATGACTCTTGTTAGCGGTATCCTTGTTCTTGACAAGAGTGGTCACTACCTGTCAGCAAGGTTCATGGGAGTCATAGTAGAAATGGTTGAAAAAAAATGAAGATGTGGTTGGTAACCTCATGTCATTGCACATCTATACAAAGATTTGCACTTAGTTGTGTACAGAGAGATACTAGTATATAGATGTTCCTTGGATGAGCTTGCCATGGAAGCTATCGATGGAGGCATTACTTATCGATGAGGACTTGGTCCGAGACCTTTAAAAAGATGGATTAGACTGCACTAAGTATTACATGGTTGGTAGACGTGATTTTATTGTAGAGCGATACGGGGTTGACATAGTGCTATGAAAAAGTTTGGCTATAGATAGAGGATACCTACAACACCACATATATTTTCTTAAGTGAGTAGACAAGGCCGAATTAAGGGTTATGAGTGCCCTAGGCAATACTAAAGCTAACGCCTTCTATAAATAAATAAAATCTATAGTAGAAAAAATTGAACTCGATCAAATATTGTCATACTTTATATTTTATGCCTCTACCGTCTCGAGAAAAACTTCATAATAATTTTTTTGTAGCTATTACTGCCTAAAATCCCCAGTTAATTCTCTAACATATAGTCTATTATAATCCTCATTTTCTCATATATTTCCCAACTATTTTTTCCACGTTCTTTACATATTTTCCTTTTTTATATCCTCCAAAAAAACTTCTAAGACTTCAAAACAATACAAAGTATGAAAAATATGCGAGTATGAATTAAATTTAAGAATCCTGCAACAAAGGTACTTGCATAAATATTTGAGGACTCCTCGATATCCTATTCCATGTAATTTAAATTTTATTTTGAATAATGTGAAGTGAATTGCTATGTAAGGTTGGACACTAACTGCTAGTAGTATATATGGAACTAATAAATTAATCTACTCTTCATAAAAATCATAGTAAAACAATATAAAGTAATGCCCCTAAATGTTGGCGCCCTAGGCAATTGTCTTTTTGTCTAGGCCGTAGTCCTCCTTTCTTAAAAGAGATACCATATTTTATATACTTAACGATATAAAATAAATATTTAAATAGGGTATAGAGATGGATCGACAATATTGATTTGGCAAGCGAAGATGAAAGGCAAAGCCAAAGATAAATTTTTGACTCTCCATATCATGTCGCATGCGGAAATAGTTTTAATATATTATTTGAAGCCTGAAAAAACCATATCTCTCATGTCCAAGGCCCTAATAATCGTATCTCTTGACTTCGCCTTAATTTCGGTTCAATTTTTGACTTTCAATATCGACATGACCCACCACGCTGCTTTGCCTTTGGAAATAACATGCTTTATAGTAGGATACATGGTATTAACAAGCCTATAGATGACTTTGTAGTGTATGGCAAGTGGACATGCTCCTGGCTTCATATTTAGACCAATAGTGGCAAGATGTAACTTTAAGACTTCTTTCAACAGATCATCTTTAGTTAGACTAACAGGATAGTTAGGATAGACCTCAAAGGAAATTGGACCATTATGGAGACCAGTTTGTATTGCAGCAAGTAATGAATCTTTAAAATTATCAAATCTCAAATCCATCAAACAACATAACACAGATGCATTTAAACCTCGACGGAACGGAGGAGTGATTCCTATTTAGACATAGCCTATATGGGCAAACTTAAATGTTTTTGCTTTTTTAAGGACTTAATATCACTGGGATCTATCAACGGAATATTATATTCACCAGAAGATGTTTGGGAAACTTGAATGACTGACTCTCTAGTTTTAAGAGTAGTAGCAGCTATTAAATGAAAAGCATATATCTTAGCATAAACTTGGTTATATGGGATCTTAGGCAATTTCCATGCCAGTAAAGGATCAGACTCTTCTTGAACATCAATAGCAGAATTTACAGGAAATACATCAGACAGACTTACAAGTTCTTGTTCCAGATCTCTACCAGAAACACTAGCACGATCTCCAAATTCGATTTTGACTATTACTACCAAGCAACTTTCTAGCAGGACTTACGGTATCGGCCTTCAACCTAAACTACACACATTCAATGACAACTTACAAGTGGGAGGCTCGCCTCTTAGCCTGGCTTACGGTGTATCAACTTGATTCATAGATGAAATAAGAAAGATACATAATAGAACTTCAAGACAGAAATACAAATGCGGAACTTGTAAATTTCATTAATAACATATGATCCTTTAACTCAGTAGAATAGAGAACCAGACTCTAATACCATTTCTCTACCCAAGTTCTAAAAATAAAAATAACCTTCAAAATAACCTTGTTCTAAACCGAGAAGACAAACAAACTCTATTACTTACAAACTTGGATTCCTAGACTCCACTTGAGCTCCAATGATCTTCGGTGTAGTGAATGAGTCTCAACAACCCTATATATAGGAATGTGAGAGGCTTTTCACTAGATCAAAGGGAAAACCTAGAAATCGGAGACCGACTACCTAGGTGACCAAAAGATTCCTACTTTAACAAAAGTAGGATAAGACACATGGGTACACGACCACCCATGATAACACCTTTAGTAAGTGGGGAGGTCCACCATGCTTTCGACAAGACTCAAAACATAATCTTATCTAGCTTTATTATGGATGACAACAAGCCTATCATCATAGCTATTATGGACTATACTAAACACTGGGACCACTATCATCATCAGATGAGCTGGATGATTCTTCCCTTTCATGTCTTTCTGCAAAGTAAGGATCACGGGTATTGCGCTCATACCAAAGTCTTGGATATGGATGTTGTCCCATCTTCATTTCTATTGAGGTGGCGCCTTGTAGGGAAAAGGTATTGATCTAGAATCCTTAAGAATTGACCAGGGCTTTGGAGGATGCACGTTCATGGTGTGATGGAGAATAATCTTTCTCCAAAGTTGGCCATTGGGATTCGCATGATGTCCCTGATACAAATTAGTCCTAAGATAATAATGAATTTTTACATACCAATTTATTTTACAATTTATCAAAATATTTCTGGCAGTGGAGAAACATTTAATAATGGACTGTCAGAAATTTTAGTAGGGAGAAATTTGGAAAGAAAATACTTAAAATGATTGGCAATGTATTGCCTATCTCCAGGAGTGCTTGGCCGATTCCAAATATCATTTTGTAGTGGATGACCTTCAGGCCAGAGTCTTGAAAACTTGAATCTCCAAAGAACATTTGGTCTGATGACCAATTGCCTTAATCTGCGTCCTTCAACCGGAATATCATCGGCAGGAGGTTCAACATACCTGGAATGTCTCCATTTCCATTTCAGTGTGCAAAAAACCATAGGATCTTGCCTTGTATGAAACTCGTTGTTGGCACTTCTGGGTCTACAAACCGACAGGCTACTTCTGTAGTTTGATATGGTGAAACTGAAATAATACCTCTTGAGAGAAGCAAATGTTGGGCCTCCCAAGACATTCGATTATCACATCTTTTCTTAGACTCCAGATAATTTTGGCAAGTGGTTGTATCCCATATACTTTCTACGAACTCATGGAAGATTTGAGTAATGTTTACATTCCTGGATTTATTCAATTCCCTGTTGGTGCAAAGTCAGCAAGAGAATTTTCCTTTCCTTTTATGTGTTCGATGTCAAAACTGAAATTATCGAACCACATTCCCCATCTCTGCAATCTATTGAATGCAGTTTTGTTATCGGATCACCATTATTCATTCTTGTCTTGAAATCTTTCAAATCTGATCTAAGAATGAAATGCTCATTTTGAATAAAGAATAAGAAAGCTTTAATGGCTTTCTTAGCAGCAAGAATTTCTTTATGAGTTGAATGATATTTCAACTCAGATCCTTGAATGAACCAGATGCGTATCTACAAATCTTTTCTTTATTATTGTCTGTTCTTTCTTTAAGAACAACTCCCCAATAATTCTCACTTGCATCTGTTTCAATAATTTTCAATCCTTGACCGGGAAAGGACATGGCAGGCAAGTTCAAGACTTGCTTCTTAATTCTTTTAACAGCCTGTGTCATCTCTTCAGACCAGGCAGGAGCATTCTTCTTCAATCTTTTATTAAGAAGAATTCTGTCAGCAGCAATATCTTTGTAGAATCCTGCAACATAATTTACACATCCAAGGAATCTTTGCAATTGTTCTTTTTCTTTGAGTTCATCAGGAAATCCTTGGATTTTTGATACAATATGCTTCTGCATTTCTATGGATCCATCTTTTATTTTTATTCCTAGAAAATCCATCTCATCTTTGAATATCTCCATTTTTGTGGAGACAGACATAAACCATTTTGATAAACCTTTTCATAGAATTTTCTAGGTGATTAATATGCTCCTTTGGTGATTTGGAAAATATTAGTATATCATCAATGTATACTAATAAGAATTCAGAGAGATCACCAAATATAGAATCCATTTTTTTCTGAAAAATTGAAGGTGCAGTTTTTAAACCAAAAGGAAGAACTTTCCACTCATATTGACCTCCTGGAACAACAAATGCAGTTTTGTATGTATCTTCAGGCTTTAGAAAGATTTTCCAAAATCCACTCTTTAAATCAAACTTGCTGTAGACCTTTGATCCTTTGATTCTTGCAAGCAAATCATCTTTGGCAGGAATAGGGTGCTGAACTATTGTGAACAAATTTATTCAAAGCTTATAATCAACTACAAGCCTTTTCTTTTGTCAATCTGCTCACTTCTCTTGTTGACGTAGAAGGCAGCACATGCCCGGGAGAATTTGATTCTTGAATGAATCCTCCTTGAAGTAGCTTTTTAATTTCTTCATGGCATTCTCTTTCTTCAGAGGGAATCATGCCTCTGTGATGAGCTTTGAACTTTGGAACAATTTCATTGCCCTTCTCATCTTTTGTAAGTTGCAAATCAAGTGAACAAATGTGCTTTCTTCTTGAAATGAAAGCATGAGGATTTTCAGAACAAAGATCTTTTTGATCTTTGTAATAATATCATCTATATTACTTTGACATAGAGCTATGGATTTATGAATCCATTCATGGTTTGATTCTTTTTTCGGCTCTGGTAAAGGAACTATAGTTTTGAATGTGTACTTTCTAGGTATTTGGACATCTGGATTGAACAAGGATATATAGTCTCTATTAAGACTAAAAGTTCCACATTCTTGTAGGGCATCTACTCCTATCAGAAAATCATAGGATATCATGTCATGTTGATAAAATTGTAAGGTTCTTTCATATCCTTGAATTTTGATAGGAACATAGGCAGTATACCTAGAGATGACTTCTTTTTATCAAAATTAATCTTAAGGTATGTCTCAGACCAGCAATCAGGAGGTATGGCTCTTGACCTAAGTAAACTTATGTCGGCTCTGTGTCTATCATGGCATCTAAAGAATATGGCTTTATATTAGGAATGCATATCATGATAGAAATAAAGGGATTTTGGGCACCTTTGATTGTGCATACCTCAATATTTGGATCTTCAACTGAGACACCTTCTTGATTCTTGATGAAGAATTTGCTGATAAGCTTCTTCAAAATCTTCTTCATCTTTAGCTTCTTTTTTCTCTTTCTTCTTCTTCAATGAGTCTCTTATACTCATTGGTAGCTTTCGATCACTTTCTGGAGAAACTCAATTCTATTTCTTCTCCAGATCTTCATTGTTTCGGATCAGAGAATCATGACATCAATACTAGGCATAGTACTCTGAAAACTTGTAGTGGGTTCCTGAAACTCTTCTTGACTGATTCTTTCTTCAGGAAATAAGAATGGAAAATTTCTCCTTGGAGGAGAACCTCTTCCTCCTCTGCCTCGACCTCTTCCTCTGTAGGGTGTTTGGCGTTGACGCACTCGTCCTTGAAATGGAGGCCTTGAAGGGGCTGGAGAGTATGATCTTTCCTGACAATATAATCCTTCTTTTTCTTCTTCTTCTTCTCTAATTTTAGACCAATGTTCAGCCTGTAATTGCTGAGCATATTTTCTTTCTAGTTCTCGTACTTTTGAGACAAAGATATCTTTCTTGCAGTGTCCCAAGGGGACAATCTTCAAATTCACTTTGTCTAAGCTTGCAGTTGTTTGAGAAGAAGATCTGAAGATAGTGGCATCATAGGATGCGGAAAGCTAGAGTGCATATTGACACATATCATATTAACAAAAGATGGTAAAGAACTGTATCCTGAATTAGTACTATCAGAGTCAGAATCTGAGTATTGTCACTGCATTTATCTGAAATTCTTCTTCTGAAGACTGATAAGAAATGTCAGAAGAATAACTATCTGAATCACTGATTAAGCAATAATCTTTTTCTGTAATACCCTTGGCGGCAAGAGTATTGATTTTTGCTTTACCTTTTCTGAATCCTTCTGAGGGCACTCATTAGCATAATGCTTTCCTTTACATATAAAACATGTAGGAATAAACTTCTTTTTCCTACCAATATATTTTTTCTTTCTGAAATAGGATTTTCTATAAGGAATAAAATCCTTATTTCTTTTCTTGAATTTTCTATGTTTACTGTATTTACTTCTTGATTTACCCTGACCCTTCCCTTTTGAAAAAGAAGAACATTCTTTACATACCTTCTTTTTTGGGGAAAACTGAGATTCACATCCGAAAGGGTCAATATCAATCATCTGGCAAAACTTATGTCCTAAGGCCTTTTGAGCCTTAGCAGCTTCCTTTCGATCCTTCTTTTCCTGAAAAGTCTTGCATTAGTTTCATCAATAATCTGATTAATGGCTCCAAGACTTAATTCATCAGGGTATTCCATGCATAGATTTCTTATATTCTGTAGAAAAGAAAGCAGGAAAAGATTCTACATATCTAATCCTCATAGTAGGATCATTAATGTTGCCAGAATTATAATACAATTTTTGCATATAACATTGATACTCTTTAATTTTGCTCATATCACACAATCTTGCTCTTAAGAATAAAGAGGTATTCTTAAGCTTATCTTTATCAACAGTACCTATGAATTCCTTGATAAGAGTAGCGGTCAAAAGCAGTATCCTCCTTGCAAAATTTCTTCTTGATGTGGGTGTGCATCCCACCATTCTCTAACAATACCAACAAAACCATTAGCAATCATCTCAACAATTCTATGTGGATCCTTTTTGTACAAGAGTAACTGAGAATTAGACCATCCAATCATTCCATGAATCATCTCTTTTACTTGCTCAGTGGAATGACAATCTAATTTATACCAATTGGGCTGAGCGTGTCTGAGTTCTTGCAGTACCTTGCAATGGCTCGGGGTTTACTAGAAGATTCTCCTAAGAACATGCTTTCTGCTTCTTCAGGAGTAATTTTTACCATCCCAATTGACTTATCAGTATCTTTTTCTCTAGTTAAAAATAAAGGACTATGCTGAGATAAAATAGTTTTATACTGTGTGAGTTCCTGAGAGCTTTGTAACATCTTTCCAAGACACTTTCTGAGACCAATCTGGCTCTTCTTCATCAGGGTTCTTGGTATTTTCAACAATTTGCTCAATCTGAGGGACTATGACTGGTATAGGACTAACAGACTCTTGGACAGAATCTAACTTGTGACTTATTTCTTCAGAAGACTCATGAAGTTGATGCAGAGACTGTACAAGCTTATGAGTGGTTCAAGCTTAGAAGACACATCACTTTTGATACTTACAGTATGATCAACAAGTGGTTGGACAATATCAACAACATTTTGAGTAACAATTTTAGGAATATCTGGACAAGAAGACACATAAACAGAAGTATTTTCAACATGCTTCTCTACTCTTTTTACAGACAAACTGACATCATCTATCTTAGAATTTAACAATTTTAAAGCACCTGATACATCTCCTTTTTGATTTAATTCTATGGCTTTCAAAGTTTTCTCCATTTCTGCTAAAATAGACTCCTGTGACTGAAGCCTATCATGAACATTTTTGACAGCTTTATTTGTCCAATTGAGCATTTTGGATGACTCAGATGGATCTATTTGCCTATCTACAGACCTTTGATACCAGAAAACAACTTTTTGGGTCTAGTCAGGAGACAAAACTTCTGAACTGTCTAAAGACGGAAATGAAGAAGAACTATGAGATGCTCTAGACGCCATACTAATGGTTGGGCCATTAGATGGTACATACTTTTGCTTTATCAATTGTTCACAATCATTGCACCATAAATAGTCATTGTTAGGATCATGTATAAGACTATTATGACTGCATAGATATACCTGTTCTTTTGCAGGATTTTTAGATGACTCTCCCAAGGAAACACGTAACTATCGATCCGATCTAACCGAACTAGATCTGGGAAGACTGACAAAGAACTTTTACTTCTAAAAGACAAAGTAACATTATTTTTTGACTCATTTACAGCTGTAGCATTTTCCAACTTAGGCTGACTGGTTTCAAGAAACTTTTTAGATAGTGTCCATTCCTTAGGTACTTTGATATGTGACCATGAAATTAATTCTGGTTCAATTTTTTGACTTTCAATATTGACATGACTCATTAGGGCGAGAGCTATCCTCCCCAAATAATGCACCTATGTATGTTGAAAAATCAAGTGAACACACACACAAACAAACCCTGACATGCTGTTTTGTGATTATATTGCACTTTGTTTAATGTCACCCACAACACTGACCGGACCACAGGGGCACGGGTCCCACCAAAGCATGTGGATGCATGTGCATGGTTCGTTTTCATGGCTCGCGAGAATGCATGCGGTCCATTCCTTGGGGAGATTAGCTTCCGGTTTACATTAGTGCAGTTCACGGCACGTGGTCATTGGATTTTATTTTAGTGGATATGTGTTCGACTTTGCTTTGGGTTCTGTCTGATAATGGTTTTCTGCTGACGTAGGTGCTTACCTCTGCACTTAGATTTGTATTATTTATCCATCACACTCAATTATTGAATTTTCCTCAGTCAAGATTGCTTAGAATGCTATGATTCAAATCGATAATGTCCATCCATTATTGATTTAAGAGTAGGAGTTTTTAGTAACCATCTCATTATTTACATGGCTCCCATGTTATTATCATCCCATCCCCAGCTCAGGGACATATAAATCCCCTGACAAGACTGTCTGAAAAGCTTGCTGCCCAAGGCATTGTTATAACCTTTGTCAATACAGAAGTGAACCACTCCAGAATGATGAAAGCTCGTAATAATCGCAATGGAATTTCAGAAGATCCAAGTTTTAATATTCGTTTTGTTCAAATTTCAGATGGCCTTCCGCTTGATTTCAACAGAAGAGCCAACCCAGATGAAGCTTTAAATGCGCTGATGACCACTGCCAGAGCTTCTGCAGAAGATCTTATTCACAACCTAATAACACAGGGATGTGAGCCTCCAATTTCGTGTGTTATTGGCAGTTCATTTCTTCCTTGGACTTTTAATGTTGCCAAAAAGTTTGAGCTTCCATGGGTGGCTTTCTGGTCACAGGCTGTGAGTGTTCATGTCATCTACAGACATTTGTCAATGATTATTGACAACGGAGACTTCCCCCCAAAGAAGCAAGGTGCACTTTTCTCATTTTTACACCTACGTTTCGCATATTTTACATCTTGCTCTAGTTTACAATAAGTCATATTTACTCCCGCTTCTATATTTAACAAAAATCATGGTTTAACAAATTTTCCATATTCATAGGAACTAGTCTACCAAACCATTTCAGTATGTTATTGACAACGGAGACTTCCCCCAAAGAAGCAAGGTGCACTTTTCTCATGTTCATATTTATTGGTTTTTTAACCTTTGTTAATTTTCGATATTGCTGAGGTACTCTAGATATAATAGTATTTTATTTTCATTTGCTAATATATAGTGTATAAAAAGATCAATGGATAGAAAATTTGTACAGAATATGTATAGTTTATTAACAAATACAGATATATCTTAAATATAATTATTTGATCAATATAGAGGCATTTATTTAAGGTTTGTCATATAATTGTTTTATCCATGAATAAATGTATTAATTTTTTTTTTGAATTTTTAGTTGAGTTGTCGTGATTTCTTTGTTCATATAAATTAAGTTGAGATAATTTCTTGGTAAATTGTTGAGGTGTTCTAGACCCTAAGATTATAATAGTATTTTATTTTCTTTGGATAATATATACTATATAAAATGATTAAGGGATTGAAACTTGGTTCAAAATATGTGTAGTGTATATATCTAAATATATTTATTTGATTACTATGGAAGAATTTTATATAAGATTTGTCATATTATAATTTTGTTAATTAATGAGTAGATGTATCATCTTCTTCTTCTTAAATTTTTAGGTGGTGTTAGATGGCTTCAATTTACATATATCACTATGTTAGGCTCAATAAAGTTTATGGGAAAAAGGAATACTAAACCTCAAATTTCTATGATATGTACTATATATATCATGAGGTTTAGATCATTTTTTCCATCACAAAAATCTTTTATGATGTCAACTGGATGTTAAGGTTGGCCATTTATTTGACATGTCACATTATTACACAAATTTCTACTTCCCTCAATTTCCATTCAAAATAACACCTATCAACAAGATAAAATAATTAAACAACTACTTCATAATTTAATCTAAATAAGTCAATATCCCTGAATTCATTCATATACGTGCAAGAGGAAAATAGTAGACACATAATTTAAACATGGGTAATATATGAAAGGACATGCAAAATGTATATGAAAGGACATGTTTATATAAATACATGTGTAGTATCCTTTTTTTTATATAATTGATGTTCCTAAATTATATTATTCATGGTTAAACAACAACAATATACGTTATATATTATTATTCACGGTTAAATAACAAATATATATATATATATATATATATATATATTTTCTACAATATAAATAAAATTTCAAATACATTCATGGCAATGATAATGTGATTTGAGCCTTAAATATGATTTCCATTTCATATTCACTTATAATTTTTTCTTATTATTCTAAAAATTTAATTTAAAATTTGTGTATATCTTATTTATATCATGGAATTTGGAGCTATTTTTGTCTTAAAAAAATATTTTACAAGTATCACACTTTAGTGTAATTAAATCGATGTTGTCACCATTGTTTTTTGGAAAGGCAATAGAATTATTTATTAATGTAAAATGTAAAATATATAACTTGAAACTAATGCCCATTGATATTTTTTAGATACATACATTTTAGATAACTATATCTTGCCGTAACCTTCCACCAAGCTAAGTTTCACTCATGTGCACCTCAATCAATGTTGGTCATTGCATCATGACCGTCCATTTCAAAATGGACGGTCATGATGCATTGACCAGTGTTGACTAAGGTGCATATTGAGTGAAGGGTAGCCCTCTCCTAAACTTCCTACTAAAATAAAAATTTATTAACAATATCATACAATAATAAATATATTTGATTGTATTATTCTACTAGCGATAAATGCGTGAAATGTACAATGTGAACACCGAAAAGGATATAGTGAATAAGTGAAATTGGAGGGAGAGGAAGAATGGGAAAGGAAGATGGGGTAGAAAATGACATTTGAGGGTAGAGAAGGGAAAAGAAAAGGAAAGTGGAATAGAGGAGTTAATGTGAAATTTAAGTCTCTATGAAGAGCATGACATGTATGTCAATCGGAAGAAGGAGAAATCTCGTGTCGGGAAGAGGCATATGAAACAATAGAGGGAGATATCTAAAAATGCAAGTAGGTGATGGAAAATGTTGACAAGGTGAATACTTGTTTGAATTTGTAGCTCTTGACTTTATTGGGTTGTTAGAAAAAAGTAAATGTAACTGGAATTAAAATGCATGTTATATTGGACACGATAGGGACATGAGGACGTATAGTGTACTTAGAATGCTTAGGTAGTGATTTCATGCAAAATACACTTAGGTAGTGATTTCAAAGTTTTCGGAAGTATAAAAACACAGTCATTTGTAAGGCTAAAACAAAATACAAAATAGTTTTAGTATGTTAATTGACATGGCTCTGGAAGCGTATTCATCCTAGAATTTCCCCGACCTAGACAAGTTTTTCTTTTCTACAAATGCCACTGGAAATGTGTTGGGAGTCTTGGTCCAACTCCATGTGTAAAGATGTGAATCCGCACGGAGTATTTAATACATTCCCCTATCGTACTGTGGCAATAGTGGGAGTCAATCTCCGAGCATCCATTGATACGCTCATCTCTAAGCCACAAGCCATGACATCCCAATTCAAAGACATGTACGCCCAACACAAACAATTTTTTTGGCCACACCGACATAAAAAAAAAATTTCACAACATGATGAGTGCATAACGAATCCAATGATCCCTAATTTCATGAATTTGGTGTTGGATTTGGAGAAATTTGAAGAGGATAACGATGGGGTGTTGCTTCTTCCCTGTAATGTTGGCAATGGAGCGGAGAGAAACAAAATTATTGTGGAGAAGCAACTTTTTTCTTTCCATTTGTACACCAATAAAAACCATCAAAAACCATGAGAAAATAAGATGAGTCCAACCATCCACTCATAGATCACCACTCGAACATAAAAGTTTTCCTTAATGACTCCAAGGTCATCCTAGGGTGACCCATAATCTCCTCAAGCTCGACTTTATTTTGATGGGATGATACCCAATCCAGGAGGTCCAGACCACCTGAAAATAAATTTGTTTTCCCCTTTCCCTTGTGAAGGGTCAATGTGCCAAGATTTCTCTAAAGAGGGGTGTTTGAAGTGTTGAGAGGGCAGATGTTGTAGGTTGGTGACTGGGAGAAATGTGAGGTTTTGAACTAGTTCATGTTTCCCACTCCTTGAAAAGGGTGGATTTTCCCTTGGAGAAGGAATTGGTTGAGGACCTCAAAGTTCCCATTTAGAACGAGGGGCATAATGCATCAAACACACGGATAGCTGAGTTGCAAACCACCCTATGTTATCCCAAGCTGAAGAAAGTGTTGCCCTCAAACGGCGAGCAGAGATAGATTGGTCCTCTTCTCCATCCGAGATGATGACAGGAGAATGAGTGTGTGTTTCACCCTTCCTCTTGCTTGAGGACGGTGCTGATAATGGACATGATGGCAAGGGCACATTTTCTTCCTATTTCTTTTCTAGGAATTGAACCCTCTTCTCCAATTCACTCACTTTGTTGGAGATGGCAGGCATCAGTATCAATGGAGGTTTTGTCATACAATATGTATGACTCCTTAGGGATTTCTTTTGAAACAAACTCTTCATTGCATAAAAAGGGACATTGAAAATTGGTTTGCCCAGAGACCTGAGGCCTCCTTTCAAACCAGTATCTTTTCAAATCCTCAGGCGTTTTCATGTGCTCCCATCTAAAAAGATGGAAATACATGACTTGGAAGGAGGCGAACACAAGATTGATTCTGATCAACCTGGTTAAAAGTGCTATACAGACCCGTTGATATGTCAAACATGAATTTAAGGCTCTAACTTGCTCCTTAAGTTGTTTCTTTGTTATTCCATCCTCATCTACCTTTTGTAGAAGACCGCTTACAACTTCAGACACTCCCTGCTTTAGTTGTTCCCTTGATGGTTTACCCAAGGGGATGACCTGAATACTGTAATCATCATCAGTTATATCTTTTCTTGTCTTCCCCTCAAAAGGGGTTACTATTTCCAAAGTTCTTGCCCCAGATGAATCGATAAGGGTTCTTGTGATGGTTCTAGCTTTCTTTGGGGCTCTTATTGCCTTTGGAAAAGACAAGGTAGTGAGGTCAACTGCTTGTATAGGAAGGGTTAAGGTGTTCCCCTATGGGAAAGGGCTTTGTGGACATTCATGGGACTATGTCAAATTTGATGGCCGAAATGACACTTTCCCTACTATTTTCGTAGATTTGTTTTTTGGTTTTTTTTTCTTTTTTTTTTTTCCTATTATTAGTGGCGATAAGTCCAGCTTAACAATTGTCGGTGTTAAAGTATTATGTATCTGTGCATGCCACTATGTCAATTCATGGTCGATTTGGGGGACTCAATTTTCTGTTTCCCCTAATTCTAGTAGATGTTAATGCATTGATAGAGCCCACAAATATTGTATTCACAAGCTTGCAAAATACAACATCTCACCTCTAATACTACGATGTTCGGCATTGGCGTAGTGTACTTGAAAATGAACATAGCAAGCAGCTTAGGATATTGAAGGGCGGTCGATGGTGTGATGATAGCTCATTCAGGCCGCTCACTTGTAACTCTCGTAAGATTTGGGGATATAGCCATGGCGTGCCTGAACTTTCCATGGACTGTTTCATTCCTCCAACAGATCCCTTTAATGCATTTGGGTTTTCTATGATGCCATGCCCGATATTCATGTGATCATCGCTTGTAATATTGGGTAGATTCGAATTACGATCTGGCATGGAAAGAGGGTACATTCCTTGAAGAATACTGTAGAAATGGGTAATAAGAAAAATAAGGCAGCAAAGGAGGCACGAGGCATGCGTAATTTTTTGGTATGCATAAAAACCCTAAAGTAACAAATAAAAGTTACAATGTTAATGCAAGTGTATATTATCGCTTTGCACTATTATTTCCATTTAGCTTTAAAGGTTATTCAAGCAATCTTGCTTGTCTTTGTATCTATAATGAATTTATCATTTTGCCCATCTCATTATTTCTTTTGTTTTTTCAGCCTTTGGAGGGAAATAATACGTATCATGTTCAATCCCTTTCTATAAAGAAAAAGAGCCAAAAGAAGGTCAAGCAATTAGTGATGTAAAGAAGCCTTATGTTCTTTATATTGGCTACATACCTCATGGGTTTTATGAAGAGCGATGATGAGAAGGTAAGAATCAAGAAAACCATTTTATAATTTGTTTTGATAATTATTATTTGTCTGATTATTATTTTAGCAATGGAGTTATGTGTTATTTTAGATGGCATGTGCACGATACAAGTCAATTTTGCAACAATTATTTGTGGACAAGAATTTTACATTCATATCTCGAGCCACTTAATGCTCTTTCTATCCAACTTATTTTTTGGATCGAACGACTTCAAATTTCAAGGAATAAAAAGGTTTGTAATGAAATTTCTTTCCACATATTTAGATTTAAAGAGAGGATAGATGTGAGTGTTTAATGGAAAGACATTTATATTAATACTTTTAAGTAATTGATATCATTGATATCATGTCATGTTTTCATTTTGTAACCAAAGGAAAAACTACATACAATAAATGGGGTTCATCACTATCATTGGTAAATTGAATATATCCTTAGTTCTTCTTTTAACAAAAGATAAAACTAAAATGTAACACGGACATCTATTTATCATCTAGAATTTCTTATATTTAGTGTACCATTGACCATTGACATCTATTTAGTCTATTTATCATTGGCGTTAAGTAGGATCAATTTTCGTTATCTTATGTTTGATTATATGCCTAAATTTGTTCAAAGCCCAAATGTTTGTTAAATCAGTAAATTTTATGCTTAATGTCAGTACCATGTCGGATTTTACAGACACCCATTTTTTCATAATTGAAACTGCGATGAATACAAAACAGATTTCCGATGTAAAAGTAAATGCCCAAATTCTGTATTTGACGACATACCCAAATTTCGTGAAAGCCTCGAACTGTTGTTTAATCAGTGAATTTGAAGTTTGGTGTCAATAGCATATGGAAGGATATAGACACCCATTTTGTCATTAATGCAACTGAGATGAATACAAAACAAATTAGAGAAATCTCACATATTCAAGAATTTTGTTTGAAGGATACTAGATTGATCCTTTTAGATGATTGTAATGGTTTGAGTATTTGGTTTTAGCAACGTTTCTCTATGAACCGTTAAAACCCCAATGCATTTTGGTCTTTCAGTGATCATAGTTAAAATCCAGGTGGGTTTTGGTGGATTGAACATCCTGACATGGATGTTTTTTTGTTTCCTCATTTAAGATAATATGGCAATGACTTCAATGGAGTAAAAACCCCTTGTCGCACGGAGCATGAAGGATTCAATGGCAATATTAGTGGGTTCAAGTGTAGAGCAAGTAGATGCCGAGGCAGACTTTCACGTTTCCACGTAGATTTTCCACTCTTCCAAAACGGAAAAAACTGTTAAAAAGTGAAAACGTCTAGACGGCCGTCAAACCGTCAAATTTGACATAGTTGTAGAAACGTTTGCAGAGGCCTTTCCCATAGGGGAAACGCCTTTAGCGTAATTAAATAGATAAACATTCAACAATGGTATACATCGGATATAGAGAATATAAATTTTTTATATTGATATCTATTTACCTATTATAATATCATTTCAACCTTCAATTTAATGTCCACCTAACTATTATTCATACGTGTTTTCTTTATTTTGCAATCAATCTAAAAAACCATACCATAAGTATTTTCTTTATTTTAGAATCAATCTAAAAATGGTTATATATTTTTCATGCCATAAAATTTGGAGCCATCTGTTTTGTTTTGTTCTATTCTAATGCATATCTTGATTACTTAAAATACCTATATACAGCTAGTTGTATACTTCCATTACAAAAAATAAAAATAACAGGTTCATTTAATAAACTGATTGGTGTAATTGTACTATTGCGTCAGCAGGTATTATAGACTATATTCCAGGTCTTCCTCCATTGCAGCTAGAAGATCTCCCGACAGACATCCAGGCAGGCGACCCATCAAATATCGTGCATCAGCTTGTTCTACAACAACTCCCTTTTTTGGAAGAGGCCGCCTGGATCATTGGCAACACAGTCTATGAACTAGAAAGCCAAGCAAGCGATGCCATTAAAGAAAAATGTCCTCTTCGCTCAATTGGTCCCTTGCTACCCTCAATTTACCAGGAAGGCAAAGTTAAAGAGGAAGAATCCTCAGTAGTGATTTCAAGATCATTAAGCCTGTGGGAAGAATTCGATTGCTTGCCTTGGTTGGATTCCAAACAGAGATGTTCTGTTGTGTATGTTTCATTTGGAAGCAGGGCTCAAATGTCAAAAGCTCAAGTGCAAGAGATAGCAAGAGGATTGATGGAAAGCGAGCAGGTACTGTAACATTAACTTTCATCCGTTTGTTCGTAAGAGAGTGTTTAATGGACAGTAACCTTCCGTCTTCCAGAGAAACTTTCGTAAAGCATTTCCATCTTTTAAGAAAGGTTGGGGAACACTAGTTACATATTTCTATTATTAATAAATGGCTATATTTTGCACAGGTATTTCTGTGGGTAATCCGTCCAGATCTGGTGAGCTCGGAGGCATCAACAACACCAACAGATAATGATGATATTCTCCCCGAGGGTTTCGTGGAGAAAACAAAAGATAGAGGTCTGGTGGTTCCATGGTCACCACAGCTACTGGTTTTATCTCATCCTTCCATTGGAGGATTCTTCACCCATGGGGGATGGAATTCTACAGTGGAGAGCTTAACTTTGGGTGTTCCAATGTTGGTTTTTCCACAGGGAGTTGAGCAGCACACAAATAGAATGCTCATTGTTAACCAGTGGAAAATTGGGTTGAGGTTAGAGAGTTGTAGAGATGATGGAATAATAGAGGGAAGTGAGATTGCCAGGTGTGTGAGAGCTTTGCTGCAAGATGAAAAGATAAGGAAGAGAAGCAGTGAAGTGAAAGAAACGATAAGGAAATCAGTCGGTGAAGGAGGATCATCTTGGAAAAATATGAAGGATTTTGTGGATTACTTGATGTCACTGCCAGCAAACGATCCCAAATATTCTACTGTTGCAGAATTTTAACAAATTTGAACGATACATTTAAAAGTCGTCAAGATGTTACTCCAGAGATTGACCAATGAGTGAATAGATGCTTACATTCAGATAATTAAATAAATAAAATATTTTAAGACATATATTAATTTATTTAGAATAGGAATGTATACCCACAGAGATGCTGACATCATTTATATTATTCATTTGTCTTCAAAAAAACAAAAATTCAGTAAACATCTAGCCCTTGCATCTATTTATATCTAGCCCTTGCATCATTCACAACCCTTGAAAACCATTTATGTTTGTGTATGGTTTATTTTAGGCATCATACATGTTACTAAAAATGCGTGCAAATTTCCATTTGCTAAAAATTGCCAGTGTTCAATGGGGTTTTTTTACCCAGAAAAAAAAAAAAATTCTAAATAAGCACATGCTGCACAAACCACCCTCAATTTTTCTACAATTTATCCTTCTTTAGGATATATGTTTACTGGAATATTAAGTGTTTGCATTGACATTGTTAATGCGGATACAAGACAATGTAACTTGGATTTCAAGATCCCTCTTCATAGAAACAATATACCCATCTGAAGTTTATTATTTTGAATCCTTCACATCATTTAATTAGTACTACCAAAAGATACTCATAGGTTAGTAGTAACGAACTATTTTTACTAACAAGGATATACAAGAACAAACACAACAATTTTCATCTAATTTAATATTATATCTTAAATAATTAAGTGTCCACATAATTATAATTAATTCAGATTTCATGATTTTTTATTTGGACTAAATTATTAAATTTTCCAACATGTATATGTGCAAGTTTTTGTGGTAGATTTCGAGAAAATAAAATTTAACAAAAAAATGAACATCATGTTTACAACTATCAATACAACCTGGTATGAATCAAAAATGAAGGTTTAATTGAGAAGCCTTCAAAAAATCAAGAAATGATTACTTTCACCAATGAGAAAGTTTTAACAAAGAAAGCGAAGGCAATAAGAGGCTTCTAGAAAATTTCATAAATTTTCCCATTTAAATCTAGAGCAAGTGGAGGAAACAATGGTATCCTTGAAATTTTCATAAATTTCAAATAGATCTAAAATATTATGTGTACAACCTTGTGATAACCCCAACAACTAGTATCGAGCTTTGTTTGAGGGTATTGTGTGTTGATAGATTTAGTCACAGAGGGTTTTCTCGATTGAGTGAGAGCTACAACAATGGTAGAAGAAAAAAATACAAGGTAGAGAAGTTTGATGACTGAAATTATCAATTATGAAAGATGCAGATTGAGAATTATCTGTATCAAAGATATTTGTACTTATTGTTGGATGAAAAGTCTAGACCTACGAAGATGACTGATGAAGAATGGAAGATTCTTGACGAAATGTTTTGGGATCTATATGATTGAGAATGGCAGCATCCGTGGTGTCCAATATTACCGAAGTGACTTCTATGGTAGAGTTAATGAAATCTCTTGCTAATTTATATGAAAAGCCTAGTGCTTCAAATAAAGTTTATTTGATGAATAAACTATTTATTTTTAAGATGCATGAAGGTGGATCTACATCTTGTCATTAGAATGATTTTCGATGTATTGTAGATCAGTTAAAATCGGTTGATTATCCGTTTGATGATGATGTGAAATAACTTTTATTCTTATGTTCTTTGTCGATAGTTGGGATAACTTGGTAATGGTTCTTAGTAATACAACATCTGCTAATAATATTTTGAAGTTTTATGATGTGGTTAGTATAATATTGAATGAAAAAATTGTAGGAAAAGTACATAAGAATCATCGTCTATGAATGCTTTGAATGTAGAAAGCAGCGAGAGGTAGGTAGAATGAGAGATCCAAGAGTAAGAATAATGGGAAATCAAAATTAAGGGATGATAGATCTAAATCCGGAGGTAAGAGAATTACCTATTAGAAATGTGGAAAAAGGACATACAAATACAATTTTTGGTCAAAGGATAAAGAGAACGAACACCCGGAAAAAGGTACAGTCAAATATTGCAGTAAAAAGATAATTCAAGATGCTATTATTCTTTATTTGGATAATATAATAGAATCATGGGTTTTAGATTCATGATTTTTTTCCATGCAACCCCTAACAAGGGTTATTTAAAATATTATGTAAGGGCAATTTTTGGCATGTTTATTTGGATGATGATGAACCTTGCAGTATTACTAGTAAAGGGAAGTTCATCTAAAATTACAGAATGGAAATACATGGGTTTTGAAAGATGTGAGGCATGTGTCATGCCTCAAGAGGAATCTTATTTCTGGGCAATTAGGCGAAGTTGGTTGCATGGTTACATTCATAATGAGACTCTTGAAAATTCACCAAGGGTACCTTTGTTGTGGAAAGAGGCAAGAAGGTAGGAACATTATACTTATCTTCCTGTGTTACTGGTTCCTTTTCCATGTTATCTAATTCAGATTCAAATGCATGCATGTGGCATAATCAGTTGGGCCATATGAGTAAAAAAAGAATGCATTTTTAAAGGTTAAGGGTAAGTTATCGATTTGAAAGATTTAGATCTTGATTTACTCGTGAGCATTGTATCTTTTTAATGCAAAAGAGAGTGAGATTTCTCAAAATTGGGGTAACTAAGGAGCAGAAATTGGAGCTTGTACACTCATATGTGTGGGGACCAACCCATGTAGTTTCTCATGGAGGATCTCAATATTATGCTACTTTAATTGATGATGCTATAAGAAAGGTATGAGTTTATTGTATTAAACATAAATATGATGTTTTGATACTTTTAAAGACGGAAAGCCCTTATTGAGAATGAACCAAATTAAAAGTTAAAGTGCCTTAGATATGAAAATGGTGTTGTATCATTGTAGCAAGGATTTCAATGATTAATGTTTAGTGAATGGAATGCATGAGAAAGGAGGGTTCCAAGAACACCAAAAGAGAATGGTGTTCCGAAAGAATGAACACATCAATCATGAAACATCTTAGAAGTATGATGATACATGCTTGATTACCCTAGCAGCTTTTGGGAAGAAGTAGTTGATATAATGGTTTATTTGATTAACTATGGGCCTCCAAGTTCACTAGATAGAGGAATACAAAAGGAATCTTGGAATAGAAAATAGGTAGATCTTTATTTTCTTAGAGTTTTTGGTTTAGAAGCTTTTGTGCATACTTGATAAGGAAAATAGGAAAAGTTGGATGCAAAATCCAAGAGATGCACTTTCATTGGTTATGGATCTGGTGATTTCGGATTCCGTTTTTGGGATTTAGAGAATTCTAAAATTATTAGGAGTCATGATATTGAATGGAATGAACGGAGAATGTACATGTATCATATTTTAGTACTCAAGGACAAACCGATTGAGAAGTTTGTGAATGAAAATGAACTCTCGATTTAAAAATAATACCGGCGTGGTTACACAAGTCGGTGTCGGTTGACCTTTGGCATCGGTCAACCGAACCAAGATATCGGTTACGTGAAGAGCCAAACCTGCATCAGCTTAGTAGAACCAACATCGGTTATAGGTGACCAGAGTCAATCACTATTACAATGGAAACAAATGTCCCGGAGGTTTAGAACGAGCCTCGAACCCCAAATTTATGTGAGAAGGTGACAAAGGGTAAGTAAACTTCCGAAATATTTACATCTTCTCTATCTTATTTATTATTGAATGATAATCATGAACAAGAAAATTTTGAAGAAGCAACCTAGGATAAGACCCATGTGTAGTGGGAGCATGACATGGATAAGGATATGGACTCCTTGGAACAAAACCGCACTTGGGATTGGTTAAGTTGCAGAGAGGGTAAGAGGACATTGCGAAAGAAGTGGGTTTATAGGATTAAGGAAGAAAAGGGTGGATATAAAAGATACAAGAAAATGCTTTTAGTAAAGGGATTTGCATAGAAAGTAGGAATTGACATTGGTGATATCATTTTCTCTGTTCTTAAAATGACTTCCATACGTCATTTGTGTTGAGTATAGTTACGGTACATGATTTGCATTTAGAGAAACTAGATGTGAAGATGAATTTACTTCATGGTGATTTAGATGAAGACATTTATATGCAGCATCACTTGGGTATGAAGTCAAGGGTAATGAGAAATTAGTGTGCGGGTTGCAAAAGAGTCTATATGGGCTCAAGCAAGCTCCAGGCAATGGTACATGAGGTTTGATAGTTTTATGCATGAGAATGGTTATTTTCGATGTGAATCGACCATTATGTTTATTTTAAAAGGATTGAAAATGGGAGCTATATTATTATGTTACTATATGTGGATGATGTACTTATTGCGGGATCTAGTATGCGGGACATTAGTGAGCTTAAGCAAAAACTAGCTAACACATTTGCTATGAAGGATTTAGGAATTGTAAAAATAATTCTTGACATGCAAATACACGAGAGATAGGAAGAAGCGAGAAATTGTATTTGTCTCGGAGGCTTATATCAATAAGGTGTTGGAAATATTTAACATTCAAGATTCAAACCCGGTGTATACACTTATATTTAACACTTCGAATTGAGCAAAGATCAATTTCCTTCATCACATCGGGACGTCAACTACATGACACAAGTACTTTGTATGCCTTAGCATTGGGAGACTTATATATGCTATGGTTTTACCGGACTAGATATTACACAAACAAAGTGGGAGTTGTGAGTAGATTTATTACCAATCTAGGTAAAGAGCATTGGAAATCAGTCCAATGGATACTCAAATTTTGAGAGGGACATCTAGCATGCGCATGTTATGGAGGTTGAGATACTTCTTTATGTGACTATTTTGTTTTGGATATGGCTAGAGATTTGGATAGTAGAATGAGCACTAATGGATATATTTTCATAGTAGGTGGAACGACGCAGTTAGTTGGATTTTGAGATTGTTGAAGGTTGTGGTTTTGTCTAAAGACAAAGGTAGAGTATGTTACAACTATAGAGGATAGGTAAGAGATGATATGGATGAGCAAGTTCATGAAAGAGTTGGGAAAGGAGCAAGATGATTGAAAATTATTCAATGACAATCAAAGTGTAATTCATTTTCCAAAGAACTCATCGTTTCATTCTAGAACAAAACACATTTCGTTGAGGTACCACTTCATACGGTAGGTATTGGAGGATGGGAAACTAAAATTGAAGAAGATTCATACTAGTGAAAACCTTGAAGATATGCTAATGAAGCCATTAATAAAAGAGAAGTTGGAGCTACACTCCACTTGTTGGTCTTCGAGTTTGAGACTTGAAGAGATAGAAACAAAGCTAAGGAAAGGATACAAGAATGACATTTTACAAGTATAGTGCATTAATTTATCTCCAAGTGGGCTATTTTTGAGTCATGGAGATCAATTACTTCGAGATTAGCATGTTATCTTAAACTTGTAGGAAAGCACAAGAACCAACATTGGTTATGTAGGGACCGACATCGATCGTAAATGAATGACATCGGTTAGGCATGGAGGAACCGACATCAGTTAGGACTAACTAACATTGATTACCTATGTGTGGGTGTTTATTTTAACTCACGAGATTTAGATCTAATTTTAGCTTTAAAGAAGATATATTGATTATAATTGCATGGCTAAGTTCCCAAAGTTTGTATATGCCTATACCTAAAGCTACGAAATATAGGGTTTAGAAGAGTGAGTTAATGATTATTATGAGAATAATTGTGTGAGAGAAAAATATTGGAGAAGGAGGAGAATATTGAGAGGAAAGAAAGTATTGTACCTCTAAGAGGTGTGGAATATTTTAGATCTTCAATTGTATATCTTGTAAAATTCTTGGATAATAGATTGGTTTATTTCTTGGTGGATTTATCCCACAATGGGTGAACCACGTTAATCTGTGTTGATTTATATCTCTTGTTTTGTATATTTCTTCCGGTAGAATATCCAATTTTATTTCATGTATGCCTAGATCTGATATATTATCCATGCACAACCTTGTGCTAACCCCACAGGGCTAAGTTTTACCCAATGTTTAGATAGAAATAAAATCTAACAAGTGTGTTGTTCGATTTTGCAGAGATAACCACTTGTTTACAATTACGTGAGTGACATGTTAGTTTTCCTAACTTAGATGGTACCTTCTCATGACATGAGAGGAAGTGTTTAGATATCACTCTATATGTGACAGGACTTAGCTTTATGGCACACATTCCACTCACATTATCATGGATCACACCTCATTACATCTTTAGCTAAGTGGTGGGACAATGAGAGCCGTGCTTTAGATTTCCTACCGATGAGATGACGATTACATTGGAGGATGTTTGGAAGATCATTTCAATCCCGATCTTAGGTATCCTGATTGAGTATGAAACTGATGCTACAAAAATTACCGACATTTTGATTGAGATTTTTGTTCGTGATGACATACCTCAATGAGGTATGACAGTTCATATGCATCGTGTATTGCAGATTCGAGATTACATCATTTTCTAGTTTATCTCATGGATCTTGTTAGTGGCATTCTCGTCAATCGACATAGAAGAACACATCATTCCCTTTAGGTATGATTACTTTGACCCCATACCTACTCGGAGGAGAGTGTTATTGTTGGGGCTAGTGCATATTGGCATATTTATACTTTGGGATCTTCATCCGATTACCTACTACCGTCGGAAGATGGTGGGTCTAACGACCCTTTTACGGATCTAAGCTCTGGACCACATAGTTATTGGTCACCCCGTAGGAGCTTTGCGAGATTGTGCTCCTTGCTCTAACCTTGAGGAGATGGAACGAATTAAGATCCATACCGAGCAAGCCGACAATGTTTGAGAGTATGTGTGGATGCCGGATGATGGAGCCTACTTGGGTACCCTATCCCTATTTTTAAACTTTAGCATTTAATGTATTTTAATTACATTTATTATTGTTTAGGGGCAGCGGTTGATAGCACATGTGTGCACCTTAGGGGCACACATATGTTATTAGGCATGCATATGCACTAGAAAATAGGTGCACGTATGTGCAAGCGTTGAAAAAAAGTAGATGCGCGTGAGTGCATGCATTAAAAGGGTGTGTATGTGTCCGAGGGGATAAAAACGTGTTTGTAGACACATGTTAAAAAGGCACATGCATGCATCCTAGAGGGCGTGTGTGCATCAAAATAAGGGGAGAAAAGAGGTTACACACATGCTAATATGCAAGCACATGTGCCAAAATGTAAAGTGCATACATTGATGTGCACACATATGCCGAAGGGTGTGCGCATATGTCACTGAGGGTGAGGATGCATAAAAAGGTGTTTTTGAACACTTAGAAGAAAAAGAAAAGGTTTTGGAGGAATGTAGAAGAATATAGGAAACTTTTTTAGAAGAACATAGGAAAATTTCTTTGAAGAACATAATGATGAAAGGGCTAAGTGTTAGCTGATGTTTAGATAGAAAGAAAATCTAACAAGTGTTTTGTTCGATTTTAAAGAGACAACGAACTATTTTCCAGGTATGTGAGAGACATGGCCATTTTTTCAGCTTAGATGTTACCCTCTCACAATGCAAGAGGGAGTGAATAGATATCACTCTATATGTGACGAGACTTAGCTTTGTGGTGCACATGCCTCATGTTACCATGGATCACATCATCATTAAAACTTTAGCTAAGCGATGGCACAACAAGAGGCGCTTCTTCAGATTCCTACCGGTTAGATGATGATTACATTGGAGGATGTTTGGAGGATCCTACGAGTCCCGATTGTAGGTAGCTTGATTGAGTATGAGACCAATACTCAGCTTATCGATGGTTTGATCAAAAATTTGTCATGATGGTTACCTTGATGAGGTATGAAAAATCATATGCATTAGTGTATTACACATCCGAGATTACATCATGTTCTTGTTTATCTCATGGTTGTTATTAGTGGAATTCTTGTCACTAACAAGATAGGCACATCATTCTATTTAGGTCTAATTACTCGTGATTCAAGGTCTACTCAAAGGAGAGCGCTATTGTTGGGGCCGAGTGCATATTGGCTCATTTATATTGTGATCTTTATCTAATTACCTACTACTATCGACATTTGGTAGGTCCAAATAACCTTTTACAAATTTGGGCAGTGTGACCATATAGCTATTGGTCGCCTTGCAAGAGCTTTTCGAGATTGAGCTCTGATGAGCCCTTAGTTTTTGGTTGGGTTCCCATTGGTGACGATGTTCGAGGTCATATGAGAGATAATTATTTTTATCAGCTTGTGATTTAGATGATATCGAGCAATATATGATCATTTGGAGGCCCTATATACATTATCAATTGCTAGAGGATGGTGTGGAGCTTATTCTATGCATGGTTGAGCACTTTATATTTGGAAGACGTGGATATATTAAAGAGTTGTTATCACCAAAAATAACACCCTTCGATTTTTCATGCTTGTGTGAATGAGAAACTAGTGTTTTTGGGTAACATTGAATCATCTCTCAAGATGTGGGACTTGCGGGCTTGAGATGATCCTCCAGAGAAGGTTAGTTCCTCTACCTAATCCTAACACTAAAATACTTCTAAGGAAGGAAATGTGACTATCTACTCCTAATCTAACAATTCAAAGGAACCAAGGAGAGAGAGAGCATGAAAATTAAGAAATCCTACACTACATGAGGTGATAATCAAGAAAATGGGGGTTGTTGATCATGATTTCAACCGCCTTAAGTGGAGAGAGGTGAGTAATGGAGAGGATGGACAAGATACATCACAGACAAAAGATAAAGTTCACACAGAAAAACACTTTAAACCCATTAAAAAAACTCCCAAAACCTTGCAATAGACATCAACAATATGCACAGTATACCCTGTAATGATGAGAGGCAAGAAGAGACAATAAAATAAGCAAAGGATGGACAAAATGCATCACGAAACAAATTTTATTGCTCCATAAGTTCACATAGTACATCATTAGTGGGAAAGGGGAAAGAAAATGCCATTACAAAAAAGGAGAGGAGGCTTAAGCTCCACATTCAACCCTAGGGAAGAAAGAGAGAGGGGTAGGAGAGAAAAATGACCAACTCTTTTACAAATGAGCCCAAGATTACAATTTATAGAATGAGAAAGAGAGAGAGAATTGCAATCTCAAATTTGTCTTTTCAACCACTTGCAAGTTGTCATAAATGAGTGTAATTGATGGTATGTTTCTTGCAAAAGGCTCCCCATGCTATCCCATGTGCTACAACAGAGAGATAATGATGATCATGCCTCATTAAATGCATCCCAACTACTAATTAAAACATTGTTCTAAACTTGGTCCATTTTACAAAATCGCCATCTATTTTTTATCAATTCCTATATTTCTTTCTGATGTGCATCGGAATCGAGCCATGATTCCAATGGTACTAATTTTGTGTGATTTTGTTGAGAAATGCAAAAGCTATGACCATTCAAGTTTTGCATGAAAATTTGTTGTTTTCCTTTGTTATGCGATTTTCCAGCTTTTCGCAACATTCCACGGATTTTTGTGCCTCTTTGTTTCGTGACTTTTTCTATGGATTTTACTCTGTGGCGTTTTTCTCGCGGCTTCCATAGAATTTTCTGTGGACTTTTCTTTAGCTTCCGTGGACTTTTCTGGGGCTTTTCTCGCTTTTCTCAAATTATGTGGATTTTACTCTACGACTTTATTATGCGGATTTTACTTTGTAAATTTTTCTCATGGCTTTTGTGGACTTTTTTGCGGCTTTTTCTATGTCTTTCCAGATTTTTCTCGTGGCTTCCCGTGATTTTTTGCGGCTTCTATGGATTTTTATCCATCCTTTTTCACTAACTCCTTAGAATTTTCTTGGATTGGGGAGTTAGGAAAAATGAAGTAGAGTGCCTCAAAGCCACATTTTCCTAATTTTACTCAATTTTCTCAAATTTGGCTAAGAATTGAACTCCTTTCCTCTGAAAAACCCCAAGCTCAACCATAAAGCTCATTAATCAGTCCAAGTTTGGTTTTCTCCAATTATCCATTTTTACCAAGGGAGTAAAAATGGATAACAGGATTACTCCAAGATTAACAAAGTATAGTGGTAATTTTAGGACATACAGGATGTGCCCTGACTTGAGATATGATATGGATGATGAGCTAGAGAGACATTTGATATTGGCCCTTTGATTAGACTGCGTAATGAGCTAAAGATAGATTTGATCGATGGTTGTATTAGTATGGGCCCTCTTCGAGAGATCGAGATCCAGGATGTATAGTGGCTTATGCAAATGGTATCCTACAATTTTTCCTTAATGACTTACTATTCCATAGGATGCATGGGATGCGGGAGTGCAAATCACCATAAGAAGCCTCCTCGTAGAGGGAGAGGATGACGTGGGGCTCAATAGGATAGTGAGGAAGAGGATGTTAGTGATGATGATGAGAGAGATGATAGAGATGATGGAGATGATGGGGATGATGGGGGTGATTGAAGTTGAGGGAAAAGGCCCCATGCATGCATAGGGCCATAGTTTGTCATAGTTAGTACCAAGACAAGTTCTTGCACAACCATATGTACATGTTCATATCCCGATGGCTTAGATGGTATGCAGGTGGGACTAGATATTCCCTTACGGTAGGTACTTCCATAGGCCCATATATAATAACCATGAAAACAAGTTCATATTGTTACTCTACCCTACATCCCGGAGGAGGCAATGAGATGAATGGGATACTCCACCACGAGCCCTAGACGTGCGGGGATGGGAGCAAATCTCACAACGTGTAGGTGATCTAGTTGCATTAAAAAGTAGATACAATAGGTCATAGCGGTATAGTTGCAGGTCATCACAAAGCAAGACATGATTATTCTTGAGAGGCACTTGGGAAGTGGCGAGATAGGACACGGCCTCTCGGGTGAGCATGACTAGTTAGAATATCGATTCTTTTACAAAATGAAGTAAGATCAGATCTAGTTAAAGAGAGATAGGTTTTGTGCCTCAGGATAAAAATACAAGCGATCATTACAGAGCGAGATCAGCTTTGAGCTGAACAGACAATGGGACATCCGAGATTGTTAGAATTTTTGCTTTGAGATAGCCTCATTTCGACACACACCGATGGAGTCGTGGTGACACCACGCATGCACATGGATTTGGTGATAACCAATAGAAGGGATTCTTATTATAGATCTTTATATTACGAGGTTTTCCCAAAAGAGTAAGAGGGCACCTAGCTATATTTAGTAGTGGAGTAGATCTCATGAGATCACAGAGGCCATTGGTATAATCTAGATTAGTGGAGTAGGATCTAGGGTAGCGAGCTAGTCCAAAGAGGGTCCACAAGTTATTGGTCCTCTACCGATTGTAGGCCACATAGTCATCATGAGGTATCGAGTCGACATGAGTCCTTTTTGGATTGTACACACAAATGTATGTTTTTGAGATAGATGCCTCAATATGAAGGCTTGTTTGTGATGGATGTCCATACACAATTTTTATTATGCCTCGTGATGAAGGTGAATTTTTATCTATACCCATGATGGCATTCTTTTTATCCAGATGTATGGAGACACTTTGTACTTGCACATTTGATTTTGATATGTTATATGATTATGGATTTATGTTATGATGTTTTTTTATTGTATCACATCTTCTTGATTTATGAGATAGCATCTACATGATATCGCATGTTTTGATGATATGTTTCATGTTCTACTTATTATATGTGGTATGAGATAGCAGTAGATTATATCATGTTGTTTTTATGTGATAATTATGATTTTCCATGTTTTATTATGGTCTATGTTTGAGAGGGGGAAAACAGGTAGTCCCTCTTGCCCCTCGTGGTAATATTATAAGGATGTAGCTTAGCATACATGTTTAATTTTCATGTTCATGATTATGTATCTTATATTTTTATTGATATATGATGTATATATGTGATGATCGATGATATGATGTTATGATGTTATGATGACAACAAACTATACAACAAATACAACTTAATCGAGATCTAACTAATACAACACAATTATATGCAAGTATGCAAGATAAAATGAACTCAATGCATCTGTAAAAATTTTACAATAACACTTTAAACTAAACATGTGAATCTAATTTAAAGCACACAACATGGAAAGATAATGCAATTAAAAAAAATCTACAAACTAACAACTAAAAGTAATAAATACACTACTTTGTTTTTGTGGGACAATTTTGATTTTTTTTCTACTATTTTTATGTAATCTCAAATATAACTTTTACAGGATACTATTCACATTATTTTCATGGTTTTGTCCCTAGAAGGGGTTTTCTCAAATTTTTAGGGTTTTTCTAACATATTTGAATGTTTTTGTGTTTTCTGCAAGGTTTTTGAAGCTATGTACAACAAACCAAAGAAGCGTGGATGCCCTCAGCAATAGAGGGAATGTTTAAGGGAAGAATGCTACGCGTTATGTAAAAAGAAGAAAATTTGAAAGTTTTCCCAATGTTAGATGAGATTATACAAAGGTAGTTTCTTCACATAAATAAAAGAAAAAATCAGCTAGATCAAGGACCTAAAATATAGGTGTAAAGAATCCCTAGACCTAGGAAAATGTTTCCTAGATAGAAGCGATTGTTATTCGTCCATTATGAGAGTTGCTTGTGAACAATGAATCCTCCTTAAGTTCCAGAAGCTGATTTTCACATAAGGACTTGCCTAATGTGCCATAATTACATGGTTTTCACAGTTGGACGACCTGTTTTCTTTTTACTTTTTCTTTATTTTTGATTTTTTTTTTCTTGTTTTTCTTTCTTTTCTTAGGAACCTCATATTCAAGCATATAAATGCTTGAGATGAATTAGATTCATTCGTTCTTGTAATCCTCACCATCCGATTGGGTCAATTTATATGCCCTCAATTTGTTTTAGCAACCACGACATATGGACCTAACCACATGGGCTCAAACTTGCCTTTCTTTTGTCAAACCTTGATTCTGTTAAATTGATTTTCTTTTAAAATGATATCTCCTACCTAAAATTGATGAGGTATGATCCATTTTTTGTATCCTCGTGACACTCAATTCTCGATAAAATTTCAAATGATTGAGTGCTCTGTTAGGAAATAAGAGATAAAATATGTGGAATAATCCCTTACAGAATCGCAATAGTAGAAACTAATATGCAGAAAATATTACAGATCGCAAATAAAAGTGCAAAATAAATAACACAACACAGAGAGACAAGATTTAACGTGGTTCACCCAATTTGGGCTATGTCCACCAAGAATCACTTGCTCAGATTTTATTACAAGCCTCCACTCTCTCAATACAATACCCAGATCCGTTTGGAGCTATGCTCAACAAACTCTACAGAATTCACACCCGAATTCAAAACACATCTGTAATACATTTGCTTGTACATCTATCATATGCATAAGACCATATAAATAGACAACTGCTTAAGCAGTTTTACAAAACCGTGGGTATCAAAACCATGGGGAAAAACAAAACTGTCCCATAAACCTATGGGTAACCGAAGAGGCGGTTTTACAAAACAATGGGTACCGAAAAAACATGGGCCCAAAAACAGCCCATAACGGTTACCCATTACCCATGGGTTAATAAACCACCCATGAAAATTTGCTTCGGGGGCTTCGCCCCGAACCCCTGACCCGCTCACCGGCGAGCGGGACCACCGTAAAAATACCCGAGTGTAACACATAGAAGGTGTACCACACTCTAACATGAAAATAGGCTCCACAAACATAACAATCTCCCACTTGGAGACTAATTTCCACTAAGCAAGCTTCTCAACCCTTCACTATCATCCGCGAAGGCCAACCAAAGCTGAACATAGCTTTAGTTTATCCCTTGTGACCACCTTGGTCATCATGTCTGGGATTCTGACTGGTATGAATCTTCTCCAACTTCAACTTATCTTCCTCCAAAGCTGTCCTAATGAAGTGATATCTCAACTGTATATGCTTCGTCCTGGAGTGGAAAGCAGAGTTCTTAGCTAGGTGTATAGCACTCTGACTATCACTATGCAACTTACATTCTTCTTGCTTATGCCCCAATTCCTCAAGCAATTGTTGTAACCAAATCATCTCTTTGCTTGCCTCTGTGGCAGCAACATACTCAACCTCCGTGGTTGACAAAGCCACCAGCTTCTGTAGTCATGAAATCCAGCTCACTGTTGTCCCACCTACAGTGTAAATATAACCTGTCGTGCTCCTCTTTGTCTACATCTCCAGCCATATCTAAATCTACATAACCACATAAAGTGGTGTCTGATCCACTATAGCAAAAAACTACCCCCATGGTCCCTCTCAAATACTGAAGGATCCACTTTACTGCTTGCCAATGCTCTTTACTGGATCACTCATAAATCTACTCACAGCTCCCACTTGCATGGGCAATATCAGGCCTAGTGCACACCATAGCATACATCAAACTACCAACTACTGATGAGTAAGGTACCTTGGACATCTGGTTTCTTTCCTGCTCTATCTTGGGACACTGCTCCTTTGATAACTTGAAATGGCCTGCCAAAGGAGTCCCAACCGGTTTAACATCCTGCATGTTAAACCTATCCAATACCTTCTTAATGTACTCTTCTTGAGATAAAGTCAACTTCTGTTCCTTTCTATCCCGAGTTATCCTCATACCAAGGATTTGTCTAGCTGCCCCCAAATCCTTCATATCAAAGGATTCACTTAGTTGTTTCTTGAGTACTTTTATTTCCTACATGTTTTTACCTTACAACCACCATGTCATCAACATACAAACACGGGATAATATAACTTCCATCCTCAAATTTCTTTGTATACACACAATGGTCAGAATGACATCTAATATAACCTTGCTCCATCATGAAGCTATCAAACTTCTTATACCATTGACGTGGAGCTTGTTTCGTGAAACCATCTGAGCTCTTCTTCGGTTTACACACCATCTCCTCTTTACCTTTGACTTCATATCCTTCTGGCTGTTGCATATATAGCTCCTCCTCCAAATCACCATGGAGAAATGTAGTCTTTACATCTAACTATTCTAAGTGCAAGTCTTCTACTGCCACTATTCCAAGAACAGTTCTAATAGAAGTCATTTTTACTACAGGAGAAAAATCTCATCAAAATCTATACCTTGTTTCTGTGCAAACCCCTTGACCACCAACCGGGCCTTATATCTTTTCTTTCCTCCTTCTTCATCTTTAACTCTGTACACCCACTTGTTCTACAATGCTCTTTTGCCTTCCGGTAGCTTCACCAAATCCCAAGTCTGGTTCTCCATGAGAGACTTATGCTCCTCATCCATGGCTTGCTCCCACTTCTTCTTGGCATCTACCTGCATTGCTTCATCAAAGCTCTTTGGCTCTCCACTATCAGTGAGTAATAAATAATAAAGAGAAGGAGAAAAACGTTCAGGTTCTTTTCTTACCCTAGAATACCTCCTCACTGTAGGAGTTTGGGGTTCCTGTTGAGTAGGTTCCTGAACTGATTCATGGGTCACTTTCCCATCCGGAAGATCCTCTACCACTGCATATTCTTTCTTGGATTCTTCCCTATTTTCCTGCAAATTGTTGCTTATACATGACTTTCTCATTAAAGACCACATCCCTAGACCGAATGATTTTCTTGTCTTTAATACTCCAACATTTAAATCCAAAGTCATCACCACCATAACCAATAAAAGTGCATTTTTCTGATTTAGCCTCTAGCTTGGTCCTATCATCCTTGTCAATATGAACAAACACCTCACATCCAAAGACTCTAAGAAATGAGTAATCAACTTTCTTACCGTACCAAGCCTCCTCAGGTATGCCTCCATTTAAGGCACTTGAGGGTCCTCTGTTTATCAAGTACACAGTTGTGCTCACCGCTCGCCCAAAAAAAGAGCGATCCTGCATGTGTAACCTCATGCTCCTAGCACATTCCATTATTGTTCTTGTTCATCCTTTACGATACCCCATTCTCTTTGCGGAGTTCTAGAACCATCTTTTGCCTACGATTCCATTCTTAGAACAATAATCATTAAATTCATTGCTGCAATACTCCCCTCCATTATCGACTGAGACATTTTAGCTTAAGACTGTTTTCATTCTCTACCAAGGCTTTCCATTTAACAAAAGTGTCAAATACATCAGATTTATTTCTAATACAATAAACCCAAACTTTCCTTGTTGCATCATCAATAAAAGTAACATAATAACTTGAACCCCAAGAGATGATACAGTGGCCCCACACATCGAGAATGCACCAACTCTAACTTACTCTCTTTCTTTGTAGGTCCAACCTTGAGAAACCTTACTCACTTTTGTTTCCCATATATGCGGTTCTCACGAAAAATCCAAACTATTTACGTATATCCGGAAAATTCTTCTTTATGATGTCCATGCCCTTATGGCTCATATGACCAAGCCTATAGTGCCATAATGTTGTATCTGCATCTGAAGGCCACAAGATTACAATCATTAGTACTATCGGTGGTTAAATACAAGGTTCAACCTTCTTACCTCTTGCCACCACAAGAGCACCCTTGGTAACCTTCCAAGAGTTAGCTGTAAATATCATAGTACAACCATCACTTCCCAATTGCCACCGATATCAAATTTCTCCTTAATGTAGGCACATGTCTGACATCCTTCAATAGCCATGTATTCCCATTCTGCATCTTAACCTGAACAAAACCTTTTCCAACTATATTGCAAGGCTCATCATCACCAAGAAAAACATGCCCAAAATCCCCTTGAACATAATCAACAAAATAATGCCTATGTGGAGTAGCATGAAAAGAAGCCCCTGAATCTAAAACCCAAGATTCATTAATATTATGCAAAGAAAGAATCAAAGCATCCTGGCATACATTACCCGATGCCACATTTGCCTCCTTGTTTTCTTCCTGTTGTTTCTTCTTATCCCGAAGCTCCCAACAATCCTTCTTTGCATGCCCAGAGCTTTCCACAATTCCAACATACAATCTTGTTCTTGGATTTTGACCTTGCCCATCTTTTGATTTTCCACGGTTTCCTCTATTCTTCTGTCTCCCTCTAGTTTCCACTGTTAAAGCATTCCCTGAAGTAGAAGATTCCCCAGAGCTTTTTCTTCACATTTCCTCGCTTAGAATCACCCCTACAACATCCTCAAACTTCAACTTCGAGTTAGCTGGAACCGAGTTGCTTACCGCCATTACCAGGCTATTCCAACTTTCAGGTAAAGAGCACAAAATTAATAAAGCCCTAACTTCTTCATCAAATTCTATTGTAACAAAGCTAGCATATTCACAACCGTATTGAAATCATTTAAATGATCTGCTACTGAACTATTCTCATACATCTTCATATTAAACAACTTTTTCATTAAAAATATCTTGTTAGAGGCAGAGGGTTTTTCATACAACTTCCCTAATGCATCCATTAGATCTTTTGTAGTCTTTTCCTTTGAAACATTAAATAATACCGAAGATGCAAGACACAACCGGATCATTCCAAGTGCCTTCCGATCCAACAAATCCCATTCCGCATCTGTCATACTCGAGGTTTGTTCACCTTCTCCAGACAACGGAGTATAAAGATCCTTCTGATAAAGGTAATCTTCCATCTGCATCTTCCAAAGTTTCTACCCGTTGAATTTATCAACCTAGATCTTCCTTCATCTGCCATAGCTCCCACTCAAGTTAAAAACTTTCCCTGTGATTCAACACTTCAAAAAACCAAACCAGGCTCTGATACCAATTGTTAGGAAATAAGAGATAAAATATGCGGAATAATCCCTTACAGAATCGCAACAGTAGAAACTAATATGCAAAAATATTATAGATCTCAAATAAAAGTGTAGAATAAATAACACAACATAGAGAGACAAGATTTAACGTGGTTCACCCAATTTGGGCTACGTCCACCAAGAATCACTTGCTCAGATTTTATTACAAGCCTCCACTCTCTCAATACAATACCCAGATCCGTTTGGAGCTATGCTCAACAAACTCTCTGAAATTCACACCCGAATTCAAAACACATCTTTAATACATTTGCTTGTACATCTATCATATGCATAAGACCATATAAATAGACAATTGTTTAAGCAGTTTTACAAAACCATGGGTATAAAAACCATGGGAAAAAATAAAACTGTCCCATAAACCTATGGGTAACCGAAGAGGCAGTTTTACAAAACAATGGGTACCGAAAAAACATGGGCCCAAAAACAGCCCATAACGGTTACCCATTACCCATGGGTTAATAAACCACCCATGAAAATTTGCTTCGGGGCTTCGCCCCCGAACCTGCTGACCGCTCATCAAGCGAGCGGACTGCCAGTAAAAATACCCAAGTGTAACACATAGAAGGTGTACCACACTCTAACATGAAAATAGGCTCCACAAACATAACATGCTCTCATACGCTTCTCATCCATTAGCTCTTATTCTACTAGTCGATCTACCCCGTAGTCTCAATATTTGTCCAAATAGTCCTAGAGAGATATTAAAAGGAAGGAAAATCAACTTCGAAGGGTATAATGGGATCATTTCCAAATACTAATGAATAAGGAGTAGCACCAATAGGGGTGCGGATGGAGGTTTGATAGGCCCAGAGGGTGGGATGGATCTGAAGGTGCCAATTATGGCTAGTTTTGCTAACCATATTTTCCATTATATGAACAAGGGTTTTATTAGTGGCCTCATCTTGTCCATTACCTTAAGGGTAATAGGAATTTAACCACTTGAATCATATTTGGAAGTGTTGGCATAACACTTTAATCATCTTATTTTTAAAGGATTTACCATTGTCTACGACAATGGCAGAGGGGATGTCGTAATGGTAAATGAGATGGATCATAATGAACTTGGAGACATGTGCACTAGTTACATAAGTGAGAGGCACAACCTCAACCCATTTAGTGAAGTATTTGGTGGCGTCGATAATATGAGGAGGTTGGAGTGAGTTTCCCTATGAGATCAAGTCCCCATTTTGAAAATGGATAGGGTGTTGTGATGGGCTGCAAATATCGTCTTTGGTGCATGTATTATGTTGGTTCTCAAAATAGTCTCACCCCATTTTCCTTTGAAAAACTATTGATTTACGGCCTCTGTCACATTTTATCCCCCTGTGTTGTGCCCCTGAAAGGTCTCTGCCTTCCTTTTGTTGCCATAATTAATCTTTCCTTGGGTCGATGATCACGTATGGGTCCATATTTGTCTCCTCATTTCTCTGTTCCTCTGAAGGGGTCTGTAATTTGGGTCTCCCATTCTTTGTTCATCTAAAAACTCGAGGCTCTCCCATTCTTTCCATCTTTCATAGTCGAGATTTGTTGTCCTTGTTGTTTTTTCCCTAAATACTTGAAGAAAAATGAATGGATGTAGCTCAGAAGAATGTATTTGAGCCTTGTAACATTTCTAAATTCTCTGTCCTTGGAGAAAATTTCATCTCCAGGATCAAATGGTCATTTTTCTACATTTTATGGTTTGACGGGCATTTCTCCTAGTCAAATTTACATCCTTGCATCAACAGAAACGTGGCCTCTTTTGGTTGGATGCGGCTCAACAAGGTACTTCAAAATTTTATGAATCACTTCAACTTTAAAATTTATCCACATGGAGAAACGACGCTCATTTGAAGATTTACTTTTTGGTTTGGTCTTGGAGTAGTGCCAGAAGGACACATGGAGGTTTCCACTACTTTTCCTTGACTTAGATAAAAATTTATGTAGCTAGATACAGGTTGGTGGGACAGGGACACATGGTGAGCCCGTGCTCATTCAGGGTCTCAAACTTGGGATTCATTTTGAAATTTCACCATGGAGACATGTGGAGGCTTCCGCCGGTCTTCCCATACTTTGTCTTTTTTCACAAGGTTTTGGGAGGTCTGGGACACGTGGATGAACCACACATTTTTGGGGACCAGCCCTTGAGTTTTATTTTAAAAAAGTGCCAGGAGGACACTTGGAGGCCTCCGCTCACTTTCCATTTTGCTTGGACTTTTCAATGGCGAAAGGAGATTGCCCCGGGCCAGGACACATGGCGAGCTTGCGCTCATTCAAGGTCTCAAATTTTTGGGACCATCTCCAGTTGCGCCATGGTGATGCCTGGCATTTTGAAAATTCAAAAGGGACGGGGAGGTGGACCATTAGGGGAAACTTAGAATTTTTTCCTCTTATTCTCAAAAAGGTTTAAAATATCAAAATGGCCCGCCAGCCCAATAAAGGATCAGTCAGTCAAAGCTTGTTTCACAGTCAATGACTGAGGTGCAGACTCTCGAGGGAAATTTGGAAATTTTCCTTTTGAGAGAAAGGAGTAAAAGTGTAAAGGAAGCGGGGCTCCGTTGGGACCAACATTAGAAACTAGAATCGGAAGGGTGGAGATGTGGGGAAAACTTGGAAAAATTTCCATATACCAAAAAGGAGGTAAAATAACAAAATTTAGCCATGGTTCCTTTGGACCCACCTTAGGACATGTGTCGGGCTCATTGCTCAAGGCGAGGTGCGGAGAAAAATGGGATTTTTACCATTTTTCCAAAAGGTGATGAAAATTCAAAGGAAACCCCAGTCCCATTTTAAATTAAATCTTCCATGGATGAGACCAAATTCAAAATAAAGATCAACAACGGTTGTGTGTATGAATTTTATTTTCCCCATTTTTAATTAAAAGCTCATAGAATTGCGAGTCTGAATGATTTTTGGTATTTCCTACACACCAAATAGAGAAGGGAGTTAATTTTGATATCTAAGTTCAATGGGGAAAATCTGAGACGTCTTTTTCCATTAAAATGGTTTGACCCTTGGGCTCGATCTGAGTTTCTATTTTTCTTCCTCTCGAGCATGCAAGGAACTAGATTTAATAGATTAGGGGCGGAAGTGGTTAGTGAATAGAAGGAAGAGTGATCTACCAGAAGAAGGAGTTGAATGTGGGAGATATTCAAAGAGATCTACCCCTTGAGAACCTGACACCTTTTTTCAGATCTGATTCTAGGAATCGCGATCGAGATCATGGTGAACACTGGTACACTCAATGGATGGTTTTGGGGGTGAAAATATGTTGTAAAATATTATAAATGGCAAAAATTCATTGTATAAATGGATGGAGAGGTTGGAGTGTTAGATATTGGTTCTGAATTTCTAATAAAAAAATTGATAAAACCTATCTTTTCAGAAGTTTTCCGAGAAGCTTGTATATCTCTTTTGTTTTAAATTTGATCATGTCAAGGTGGTTACAATTGTACAGCCATCGAAAAGCTCTAAGATTGTTCTAGAAACATTCCCCTTCTATAAATTTAATCAAACTCAAGTTATTCTGTGTTGATCTTGAGCAAAATGTGTTTTTTAATTTCGAATATCTCGTAAATAGTCTTTCTTGTTCCTGTTGCAATTTTGTATCAAAACATGTCTTGATCACATAGGTCTCAATCCTTGTGACAGTTTAGTGGCATCTGTAATTTTATTTCTTAGAAGAGCTTTCATCTGGGAGTGAAATAAATGATTTAAAATCACTTTTCTTTCATCTGTTGGCATAGATTATTTGTAAGCCTCTGGGTGTACCTCAGGCATGATTTAGCTTAGATCTTGGTGCTTTGTTGGGTTTTCAAACTCAAGCCTTTGTGATAGAATCTCGTAGATTGTGTGAAAAAGTGTAAATCTAGGCCTTCATTGAAGCACATATTCTGGTTAAAGAAACATTTTAGCTTTTCTGTGGCATTTAGTTTAATTTAGCTTTCCATTTTATAGAAGATCTCAAAGATCTCGCGAATTAATCCCATCCTGCCTCACCTGCCACCAAAAAATTTACTTTAAAAAAATAACTAATCCTACTCGTACTACCCATGTTTGTCATGTGTGTATACAAATGCATAATTTCCATCACCAAAACATGTAGAAACAATCAGGATTCCAAATGTCTTTAGTAGCTTGAACCTTGTCTAGGAAATATCTCCATTATCTAGAGTGACAACTCATGAGAGTTGGGTATTGTTGCATTGATCATATTTTCTCCAAGGTCTCATTCATAACCTCACAGAGAAGGATATCTCCATCTCCTCCATAAACAACAGGCTACAGAAGGGTCCTCTCACCCTGGTTGAAA
Source organism: Taxus wallichiana var. yunnanensis (assembly GCA_018340775.1). Taxonomy (NCBI): domain Eukaryota; kingdom Viridiplantae; phylum Streptophyta; class Pinopsida; order Cupressales; family Taxaceae; genus Taxus; species Taxus wallichiana. The sequence goes on from CM031243.1 coordinate 537,459,731, forward strand.
GGCACAACCATAAAGTAGTGAGGATAGATCAAATCCTCTTGAGGGTGCTATCCATTTCTCCACATCTAAGTGAAAAAAAGGCCGGGTAGATCCCATCCTCATCTATAAAATGACTCATTATTATCTATCTATCTCTAATCCTCCTGAAAACCTTGTGATGCTACTCGGAATTTGAGGGAGAATCAATTTGGGTACCAACACCCAAGTGTCGTTGTTACGGGGTACTATTTTAAGTCGCTGGGAACTGATTTGTTTTCGAGACTAATTTGTTGATTGCTGCTAGTTCGTATCCATTTAGCCCATCAACAACATTTGATTGGCACCATTTCTAGGGACATCATGATTACAGATTAATATTAAGACCCTAGTAAGCATTTATCATATGCTCTAAGTGCCGTAGAATCTTGTTTTAACATCATTCGTGTTCGGGCCCGTAAGAAGTTTCAAGTTACAAGTGTTGTATACAAATTTTCCAGTCTCTGTGATTTTTGACACTAGTATTCACTGATGAATATTGATAAAGGAAGGTCAAATATTTCATTTCCAGTTTCTCATGTTGACATACATTTGACAAATCATATTTTAGTGCATTTGCACAACTAAGGTGGAAATCCTTAGTGGCGACTCCCTGTTGATTTGATTTTGATAAGGACCAATGTCTTAAACCTCTGTCAAGTGAAATTTATTACTAATATTTGCAAAACTGGAAGGAAGAAGATCTTTCTTCTCTAAGGATCTTTCTAGGACACTATTTTCAGAGCTAGGAAAACAAAGTCAGAAGGAAGAAGAGCCTAGAGAGTTGTGGGAGAACAACAGTCAAGAAAAGAGATCCCAATTGGTGAAAGTGACCAGCCTATCATTGAAGATTGCCATTCAAGTGCTTCTGAATCAGGTAGTCTCTTTGTGGAGTTAAATTATCCATCTAGAGAGGGGCCTTCATCTAAATTTGAAAGGTTTGCTTCTCATTCTGCCCCTATGTTTTCAAGGGTTGATAGGGATTTCCAAGAAACAAGGCCTTTAGAGGATATCCATTTTGAAAGCTATACTCTTGTGTTTCAAGGACCCCCTGCCCCTTATCAGTTTGTTTCTCCCCAAGATCACCTCCTCGAATCAATATGGCTCATCCCCCACCTAGACCTCCATTTGTTGTAAACACCTTTGGACCTATAAATTTTGTGGGAATGGTTGGTTATCCAAATGCAGTTCCTCAAGATGTAAGGAGCAGACTACCAAAGTTCTAGGAAATAATGTTATAACTGGTGATCAACATTTAAAGCTTTTTATCAATATGATGGAAGACTTTGAGATTGAACATGAAGATGTATACATCAAATTGTTTGTTCACACTTTGGAAGAGGATGCAAGGGACTAGTATAAATCATTTCCAGATAACTCTATTGATTCTTGGACTGAGATGAACAATTCATTTAGATTGTAGTATGGTGATAGAATTGACCCTAGGTTTCTTCTATCAGAGTTTGAAAACATCAAGAAGAATCCTAATGAGTCAATACATGATTTCAACACAAGGTTTAACAAGACCTTGAGGAGATTTCCTGTTAGCTTAAGGCCATGTGATGAATCATGTTTGATCAAATATTCAGATGCATTTGATAAAAAAATTTCTTACTACTTGAGGGACAAGAACCCTACCAATTTGAGGTAGGCCTTCACTATGGCTTTGCAAATTGAAAACAATATCAAGGCAATTGGAAAACCTCCTAAGAGGGATGGTGTGAAGCTGGTTAACCCAGAAAAACCTCAAACAAGTAAGGCTGCTGATTTGGAGGAAGTTGTGAAGACTTTGGTAGGGGATGTCAAAGAAATTTCCTACAAACTAGCCCGGGCTGAGAAAGGAATTGGGTAGAGTTCACAAGGTCAACACAAGAAAAAAATCCAAGACAGGTTTACAAATCACCAAATATTTGATGAAAGAGGCAAGGGACTTGTTGGATTTGGAAATAGGCATCCTTAAGGTAGGGAAGATAGAATGGTGCCTGATCCTTTGGCTATCAGAGTTGCTATTGTGGAGGAAATAGAGGTCATTGATTGGTGTGACAAATGTTTCATGCCCCATGCTCCTTGTGAAGAAGATCAACAACAAGAAGAAGAAACTGATGATGAAAATGATGATGATGTCTACATGATGGGTTGCTCCACCAGCTCACAACAAGGGGAAAATTAAACTGAGGTGATAAGTGCTAGAACTACTACTGATTTTTGGGATTGCATCGACTGGGTACCTATTCTTCCTCCCTCTCATACTTTAGAAGTAGATACTATTCAAGCTTTTGAATTTCCCAATAATGACTTTGAATATTTAAGGGATTTAATGATAAAGAAGTATGATGGAGGAATCCCATCTGAGGAGGATAAGTAGTTATTGACGAATGTTGTTATGGCTCAAGAAAATGAATATAACACAAGAAGTAAGGTTGTCAAAGGGACATAGCCTCAAGCCAAGCCAAAATCTCCCTTACTTTCAAACATTCCTAAAGAGGCTCCTAAGAAGGATGCATCTACCAAAACCCCTGCTGTCCCAAACAAACATAATGTTTCTCCTCATGCCCAGACTATCAAGAAACCTATGTCATATGATGAGTTTGCTAATCTCCTTTCTAATGCTTCCTTTCCAAAGAATTTCCCATATGACATTTCCCAAGTTTTAAGTCAAATCAAAGTCTTTGTTCCAATTGTTGAGTTGCTTAGGATTCCTGAGCACAAAAAGAGAGCATTTGAATACTTGGGATTAAAAGAAGAGAAGAATGCCCTAGGTAGAAATGTAAACATTATGGAGGCTCCTCCAATCATTGAAGAGTTAGAAACACCACCAGCATTGGAGGAACTAGGAGAACCACCTAAGGTCTATTTGGGGACATCCTTGGTGGACTCTTAGTTAAATTTGGATCCATTCTTCACTACTCTGATCATTAAGGATAGACTTCTACACAATTATATGTTTGACTCAAGGGCATCATGCAATGTCATGCCTTTGGAAGTCATGAATGAGCCTGAATATCAAAGTAACAAGACATATGGGAAGTGTACTCTTCATGGCTCTTTTCTATCAACAAATCCCAGTGGTGGGATGTGTGAAGGGTTTGGTGGTGCACTTGTTACCCAGTAAAAATTTAAAGCTTGATGTAGTCATTGTTGATCCTCCACCAAGTGGGGTATGCTTTTTTCTCTATAAAATGGGATCCCTCAAGTGTTGGTGGGAATAGGACAAATGGATATGTCACTCCCACCAACACCATCCCATTTTAGATAGTAGCCTTGTCGGGTTATATGGATCAAAAACTACATATGCTTGCAAATTTTATTGGGTAATCCCAATCAATGCATCCATGAAATATTGTACACACATGTTGATGCTAGAACTTTTGTGGATTTGTCCATGGAAAGAGCACAAAATTGAATAATGCAAGTGTCTTAAATTTGATATTCTCTCTTGGACTTTATTGTTTGATGGAGCTTGCTCCAAGTTTGGAAATGGTGTTGGTGTTGTTCTTATTTCTCTAGGCTAGGAAAAGTTTGTCTTTTCTTTCAAACTCAATTTTGAGTGTACTAAAAACATAGCTGAATATGAGGCATTATTGTTAGGTTTGAGAATTGCTTGGAAATATGGTGTCAAGGACATTATTTTCAAAGGGATTCAAAATTAATTGTCAAACAAGTCATAAAACTTTATGCCACAAAGAATCAATGAATGGAATAGTATAGGCATGCGAGTTTGGGATCTTATTGAGATGTTTTATTCTTTCAACATTGTGCATCATGATAGAAAATTCAATGATTTGGCAGACAAGCTTGCAATGTTGGGATCTCGGTTTGACAATTGTATAATGTCCTCATATTGTGAATATGATGTTGAAATATTGACAAGATCCTCTATCCCTGACAATATTAAACACTGGAAAGTTTTTGATGATGATGCTCAGATCATAAGATTTTTGCATAATAGGGGAGAGTTTGTTGATCAAAGCATTGATTGGGATTCAATAGTGTGTGTGCATATAGGAAAAAGAAACTTTGTTTGGCAAGGGCATCATCTAGCTAAAGACTAATACCATTCCTAGAGGGTTGGTTACTCTTGAATCTAACTTTGATAATGTTGATTGCATTATTAATAGACATATAACAACCTCAAGGGATGTTGAGGAGCATGACCTTGGCACAAAGGAGAAACCAAGGAAGATTTGGTTGGGCAGCAATCTCAGCAAGGAGGAAAAGCAGTCATACATCCAATTGTTGAAAAAATACCAAGATTGCATGGCTTGGACCTATTATGAATTAAAAGCATACAAAGAGGATCTATTTCAACATGAGATTCCTTTGGAGTCTAATGCAAAGCCATTCAGGTAGAAACAGAGGCCAATCAATCCACTCTTATCTCTTAAAATGCAAGAAGAATGAAGAAGTTAAGAGATGGAGGGATTATTCAGCCCATAAGGTATTCTTCTTGGGTTGCAAACCTAGTACTAGTTAGAAAGAAGAATGGTGATATCAGGCTATGTGTGGATATCAGGAATCTAAATAGAGCATTAAGGAAGAAAAACATGCTGCAGTTAGTGACTGGTTCTTAATTACTCTCTACCTTAGATGGGTTCTCTGGTTATAACCAAGTTGTGGTGAAGGAATCAGAAAGGATCAAGACAACCTTTACTACTCCTTGGGGAGCATATGTGTATGTTAGGATGCCCTTTGGTTTGATAAATGCTAGAGCCACTTTTAAAGAGAAATGGATGTTGTTTTTGTTGGTTACATCAATGAGTTTATTGTTGTTTATCAAGATGATGTAACTGTGTTTTCTAGGAAGAGAAGTGATCACTTGCTGCACTTGGAGAAGATGTTGATAAGATGTAGAGAATATGGCATCTCACTCAATCCAAAGAAGTGCCATTTTGGAGTGCAAAAGGAAAAGTTGCTTGGTCACATTGTGTCACAAGAGGGGGTGATGATTGATCCAGAAAGGGTAGAGGCCATTAGCAAGGTCCCAATTCCAAGAACCAAGAAAGGAATTCAGTCCTTCTTTGGGAAGATAAACTTCATCAAAAGATTCATATCAAACTTTGTTGAGTTGACCATTCCAATCACTTCCATGCTAAAGAAGGACTAGGTCATCAAATGGGAGGAGGCTTCCATCCAATATTTCAATGGAATCAAAGAGGCATTGAAGCATTCCCTATTTTAGTAGCTCTAGACTATAAGAATCCTTTCCAACTATTTTCCTTTTCTTCAGAGAATACTATTTCTTTTGTCCTATGCAAGGATGATGAAGGGGTTGAGAGGCCAATTTCCTTTTTCAAAGCAAGGCATTGTAGGGGGCTGAACTAAAATACACTATTATGGAGAAGCAAGAATTTTCCTTGGTAAAATCAACAAAGGTTTTCAAGCCTTACATTCTAAGATCAAAAGTTTTTGCTTTTGTTCCCCATACCATGGTGAAGGACATCTTATTAGAGATGGAAGTCTCAAGAAAATGATGCATATGGGTGAAAAAGTTGCAAGAATATGACATGGATATCCAAACCATGAAGTTGGTGAGAGGTTTGGGCTTGGCTAAGCTTATGGCTAAGAGAAACTTGCAAACTATTGAGGTAAATGAGGTAGAAGAAGAAAGGGTAGGTGTTTTTGAAAAATTGATGAGTTCTGAGTGGTACAAGGATGTTATTTTTATCTCGACACACTTATACTACCCTAAGTATCTAACTAAGAACTAAAAAAATATCTTAAGTTTGCTTCCCGAGAAATATGTGATTACTGATTTTGGGTTAGCTTGGAAGAACCACGAGGGATTTTTCTTAAGGTGCATCACTAAAGATGAAGACCCCAAGATAATTGTTGATCTCCATGGAGGAGTTTACGAAGGCACTTTGTTGCAAGAGTCATAAAACAAAAGATTCGAGGGTGGTTATTGGTGGCAAACTCTTTTTAAGGATACAACCTTTTTGGTCGGAAGATGTGAGAGTTGCCATCATTTCTCTAGAAGAATGAAAGCTTCAGGATCCTTTCCTTTGCATCCTATATCAATTGAAGCCCCATTCAAGTAATGGGGAATGGATTTAATTGGTGAGATTGCAAACCCTTCAAGTGCTAGCCATAAGTGGATTCTTGTAGCCACTGATTACTTTACTACATGGGTGGAGGCAATCCCCACCAAGAAGGTAACACACCAGATTTTCATGGATTTTGTTGAACCACATCATTTACATGTTTGGAGTGCCGGTAAGAATTGTGACTAATGATGCCATGAGTTTCAAGAGCTAAACCTCTGGTGGAAATGTGCAAAGAGTATGGGATCAACTTGACATGTGCCTCTAATTACAATCCCCATGGAAATGGACAAGATGAGTCCAGTAATAAAAACTTGTTGAAGATTATCAAAAGAACCTTGGAGTTGAACAAGAGAAAATGAGGTGAATAGTTGAATTTTTTTTTTTGGGTTGATAGAATTACTGTTAAAAGAGCCACTGGAAAGAGTCCATTTGAGTTGGTGTATGGAACTCAGGCCCTACTGCCCCTTCATATGAAATTATCCTCATATCATTTTATTCAACAGGTTGGAAGACCAAAAGGCTAGTCCATATGATGCTCGCATTAACCATTTTTGAACTTGATGAAGAAAGGAGGGAATCCCACGTGAGGCATGTAAAGTTCAAAGAGAAAAACTAAAGAAGCTATTATACAAGAAGGTCACTTCTAGAGCTTTCAACTTTGGAGATCTCGTGCTGTTATGGGATAGCAAGCATGAAGATAAGGGAAAGCATGGAAAATTTGACTCATTATGGATGGGACCTTACTCCATTGATATTAGAATTGGTGAACATACCTTCTTCTTGAAGGACTTGGATGGAGAATTACTTGAATTACCTATTAATGGCAGGCATTTGAAGTATTTCTTGGATTGATTCCCTTAAATCAAGGTAAACGTCTTTTTGTACAGTGTATAGCTTGTTGTTTGTTTCCTGTCCTTTTGTGTTTTTGCTCGTTCGAGTCCTTGGTGACCTATTTTTGCTGGTTTCTCTATTCATTTTTGGGAGATGACTTTGTTTCACTATTCTGTAGTGAATCCATTGCCCAATGGATATCTTTTGGCACTTGGTCCACCTTTGTTCTTGTGGCACTCACAAGGAGTTCCCATCCCCGAGTCAGAGCCGATGTTGGTGATCAAAATAGTCTCGCCCCATTTTACCTTGGAAAATCTATGATTTACGGCCTCTATCACAATTTAGCCTCATGTGTTGTCTCCAAAAGGTCTCTTGCCTTCCTTTTGTTGCCATAATTAATCTTTCCTTGGGTTGATGATCACATATGGGTTCATATTTTTCTCCTTGTTTCTCTGTTCCTCTGAAGGGGTCTATAATTTAGGTCTCCCATTCTCTGTTCATCTAAAAACTTGGGCTTCCCATATTTCCATCTTTCACAGTCGATATTTGTTGTCCTTGTCATTTTTCCCTAAATACTTGAAGAAAAATGAATGGATGTAGCTCAAAAGAATATATTTGGGCCTTGTAACATTTCTAAATTCTCTTTCCTTGGAGAAAATTTCATCTCCGGCTTAAATGATCAATTTTCTATATTTTAAGGTTTGACGGGTGTTTCTCCCATCAAATTTACATACTTGCATCAACAGGAAATGTGGCCTCTTTAGGTTGGACGTGGAATGGCAAGATACTTCAAAATTTTATAAATCACTTTAACTTTAAAATTTGTTCATGTGGATGAACGACGCTCATTTGAAGATTTACTTTTTGGTCTGGTCTTGGAGTAGCACGGGAGGTTTCCGCTTCTTTGCCTTGACTTAGATAAAGTTTTATGCAGTGGATACGAGTTTGGTGGGACAGGGACACGTGGTGAGCCCACACTCATTTAGGGTCTCAAACTCATGAACCATTTTGAAATTGTGCCATGGAGACACATGTGGAGGATTTCGTTGGGTCTTCCCATACTTAGTCTTTTTTCAAAAGGTTTTGGGAGGTCTGAGACACGAGGAGGAACCACACATGTTTGGGGACTTGCCCTTGAATTTTATTTTAAAGAAGCGCTAGGAGGACACTTAGATTCCTCCACTCACTTTGCATTTTTCTTAGACTTTTCAATGGCCAAAGGATATTTCCTGGGCTAGGACACATATGGCGAGCCCGCGCTCATTTAAGGTCTTAAATTTTTGGGACCATCTCAAGATGCACCATGTGATGCATGGCAGTTTGAAAAGTAAAAAGGGACAGGGAGGCGGACCATTAGGGGTAACTTAGAATCTTTGCCTCTTATTCTCAAAAGGGTTAAAATATCAAAATGGCATCCCAAAGCCGATAAAGGATCAGTCAAAGTTTGTTTCAAAGTCAACGATGGAGGTGCGGACTCTCGGGAAATTTGGAAAAATTTTCTTTTGAGAGAAAGGATTAAAAGTGTAAAGGGAAGCGGGGCTCTGTTGGGACCCACATTGGAAACTAGAATTGGAAGGGTGGAGTTGCAAAGAAAACTTGGAAAAATTTCACTTTTCCAAAAATGAGGTAAAATAACAGAATTTAGCCATGGTTCCTTTCGGACCCACCTTAGGACACATGTCAAGCTCATTTCTCAAGGCGGAGGTGTAGAGCAAAATGGGAATTTTTTCCATTTTTCAAAAAGGTGATGAAAATTCAAAGGAAACCCCTAGTCCCATTTTAAATTGAATCTTCCACGCGGATGGCCCAAATTCAAAGTAAAGATTAACAAGCGCAGCGTGTGTGTATGAATCGATTTTCCCCCCATTTTTACTAAAAAGCTCCTGGAAGTGTGAGTCTTAATGAATTTTTAGTATTTCCTACATGCCAAATAGAGAATGGAGTTAATTTTGATATCTAAGTTCAGTGGGGAAAATCTAGAGATGTCTTTCACCATTACAATGGTCTGACCCTTGGGCTCGATTCGAGTTTCTATTTTTCTTCTCTCGAGCATGCAAGGAACCAAATTTGACATATTAGGGGCAGAAGTGGTTGGTGAATAGAAGGAAGAGTGATCTACCAAAAGGAGTTGAATGTGGGAGATATTCGAAGAGATCTTCCCCCTGAGCACCTGACACCTTTTTTCATATCTTATTCTCGGGAATCACGATCGAGATCATAGTGAACAATATTACACTCAATGTCTAGTTTTGGGGATGAAAATCTATTGTAAAATGTTATAAATGGCACAAATTCATCGTACAAATGGTTGGAGAGGTTAGAGTGTTAGATGTCATTCTGATTTTCTAATTGAAAAAGCTTGATAAAACCTATCTTTTGAGAAGTTGTCTAAGAATCTTGTATATATTTTGTTTTAAATTTGATCGTGTCAAGGTGGTTTCAAGTGTACAACCATTGACAACCTCTGAGATTGTTCTATAAAAATTCCCCTTCTAATAAAGTTAATCAAACTCAAGTTATTCTATGTTGATCTTGAATAAACTATGTTTGTTTTATTTTTGAATGTCTGTAAATAGTCTTTCTTGTTCCTATTGCAATCTTGTATCAAAATCTGTCTCAATCACACAGGTCTCAATCCTTGTGACAATTTAGTGGCATCTGTAATTTCATTTCTTAGAAGATCTTTCATCTGGGAGTGAAATAAATGATTTAAAATCACTTTTCTTTCATCTGTTGATATAGATTATATGCAATCCTTTGGGTGTACGTCGGGTGTGATTTGGCTTAGATCTTGGTGCTTTTTGGGTTTTCTAACTCAATCCTTTGTGATAGAATCTCGTAGATTGTGTGAAAAATTATAAATTTGGGCCTCCATTGAATCACGTGTTCTTGTTAAAAAAGAAACATTTTAGCTTTTTTGTGGCATTCTGTTAATTTAGCTTTCCATTTTATAGAAGCTCTCAAAGATATGGTGAATTAATTCCATCCTACCTCACCTCCCACTAAAAAAATTACTTTAAAAAAACAACTAATCCTACCCGTACTACCCCTATTTGTCCCGTGTGTATACAAATGCATAATTTCCATCACAAAAACATTAAGAAACAATTAGGATTCCAAATTTGTTTAGTAGCTGAACCTTTTTAGGAAATATCTTTATTATTCGGAGTGACAAGTCGTGAGAGTTGGGTATTGTTGCATTGATCATATTTTCTCCAAGGTCTCATTCATAACCTCACGAGAGAAGGATATCTCCATCTCCTCCATAAACAACAGGCTACTGAGAAGGGTCCTCTCACCCCGGTTGAAACTAATAACCATAAATTAGTAATGATAAATCAAATCCTCTTGAGGGTCTTATCCATTTCTCACATCCGAGTGAAAAAGGCCGATTATATCCCATCACCGGCTACAAAATGACTCATTATGATCTATCTATCTCTAAGCCTCCCGACAAACCCGTGATGTTGCTCGAAATTTAAGGGAGAAACAATTTGGGTACCAATATATTAAATTTCCATATTTTTTAAAATTTCACATATCTTGACAACGTTGTAATAGTCTACTTCCATTGTAGGCTAGTAGTAACCTACTCTCAATAATTTATTACCAAGGACCATCCCAATGGTGTATACTCTATAAATTCCTCCATGCATTTCTTTAACTTCTTAGACCGACTTGGTCACATCTAGATAGCGTATCAAATTCCAATTTTAGCCATGAGGATAGAGGGTTCCTCCTAGGAGGGTATAATGAGATATACAGTGGATAAGGGCTCATTTTTTGGTATTTTAGATATTTGGGGAAAAATTCCATCTTTTATGTAGTTAAAAATGGGATCATACCAAGGAGATAGAGGACTAAAAACTTCACATGCTAGACAATATTTCGGCATGTCATATGTAGGCACTCACAAGTGTTCAACAAAGAAAGGCATCTTGTTTTCCTGAGGTGGAATATGAAGTAAAGACCCAATTGTAGCCATGGCATCTATTGATTGATTATGTGATCTTGGTCTCTGCTCAAAGATAATCTGTACAAAGTACTCCTTTAGAGTTTCAACCAATTTCTTGTATGGAACAAGCTTCTCATCTTTAACTTTGTATTCATCATTAAATTTCTTAATGATCAATTGGGAATCACCAATGACTCATAACTATATGATGTTCAACATGATAGCTAATTTCAAGCCAACAATAAGTGCCTCATACTTTGCAATATTATTTATGCAAGGGAATTTTAAATGAAATTATTGGGGAATAACCTCTCCAATGGGAGTGATAATTACCACTCCTAATCTTGAACCATGAAAATTAAATGACTTTTCAAAGTGGACTTTCCATACAATGGATTCCACAATATAGATCATAGATGCATCTGGAAGATCCAAACACAACGGTTCCATTTCCTCGGCGGGGGATTCAACCAACTCATCTACAAGTACCTGTCCTTTTAGGGATTTCTAGTTAATGAATTCAATGTCAAAATCACTAAGGAGGATGATCCAATTAGCCATCCATCCTGTAAGGGAAGGTTTAGATAAGAGGTATTTGAGAGGGTCAACTTTGGATATTAGCTTGGTCTTATTATTAAGGAGGTAGTGGCAAAGTTTCTGAAATGTAAAGATCACAATCAGGGATGGATTTTTCGATCGAGGATAGTTCGGTTCATAGGCGGTTAAGGTGTGGCTAAGGTAATAAACTGCCCTTTCTTTATGGCTAAGGTCATATTGGGCAAGCAGTGCACCAATAGCGAATTGGGTAGCTGAAATATACAATAGTAGGGGTTCACCTGGGGTAGGTGGCATGAGGACAGTGGACTTGAAAAATATTGTTTAAGCATTTAAAAGGTATTTTGAGAGTCGGTCCCTAGTTAAAAGTGACAACTTTCTTCAAAATATGTGTGAAAGTATGGTACTTATCCACAAGCTTTAATATGAATTGGCATATTCCCCGAATCTTTCCTTGTAGAATTCATTTTCATTTGAGGTTCATTAGTGGAGGCATCTCTGTAATAGCTACAACCTTGGCGGGATCTACCTCTATCCCTCTTTGTGAAACAATGAAACCCAATAACTTTCTTGATTGGATGCCAAAGACACACTTCTAGGGGTTCAAACAAACCTCATAATATTGGAGACATTGAAAGATACACCTCAACACTTTTGGGTGCTCTTCTCTAGTCTTATATTTTGCTAGTATATCATCCACGTAATCCTCCATGATGTCATTCATCATGTCATGGAAGATAAGTTTCATTGCGTGTTGATATATATCCCCACGATTCTTGAGTCCGAAAGGCATGACCTGATAGAAAAATGTCCCCTAAGGGGTGATGAAATTAGTCTTATGTTGGTATTCCTATGTGATCTTAATATGGTTATATCCTAAAATCCATCCATTAAGGACAACATCTCATAACCAATAGTGGAATCGACAATCATGTCGATGTTGGGTAAGGGGAAGTCATCTTTGGGACATGCTTTGTTGATGTATCTTAATTCAATGCATATTATGATGCCAATTAGATTTTCTGGACTAGGACTATGTTAGATATCTAGTTTGAATAGTCAATAGGTTTGATAAAACTTGCTGCTAATAGTCTCTCTAGTTCTTCTTTTACAAATAATGCAATCTTTGGGTGCATCTTCCTTAGTTTTTGCTTGATAGGTTTGGCATCTAGGTGCACAAAAAGTTTGTGCATGAAAAATGCTAGGCCTAAACCTGAAATTTCTTAATATGACCATGCAAATATGTTTTAATACTCTCATAATAATGCTACGAGGATTTTCTGTTCTTGCACCGAGAGTGAAGCTCCCAGCTTTATCATCTTAGGATCCTCTTTTGACCCAATGTTGACATTGATTGTCTCTTCAACTAACATCTTTGATGCGTCCTCCATCCATGTAGGATCAGTGGGGAGAGTAAGATCCACTTCTATAGGTGGCTCTAAAATATTTTTATCTTCCCATGGTGGAACTACCTTTTTCGTTGATTGTTCCGTTTATTCATCCACAAGCATCTCAAAGAGCTTGTCACTATGATACTTATGCTTATTCTTGTTGTAAGGATTTCTTTTACTACTTTTTCCTTTTTTTCCATCTTCTTTCTCAAACAAAAATAATTCTACTTCCTCCTTAAAGTACATGGCTACGTGTAATTTGATAGTGAAACCCTTATTCGATCGTTACTTGGAATGGTATCTCTAAGTCCCATGAATTTTGTAATTACCTCATCATTTTCAAAGAAATCGACCGACATGTGAAGTTGTTGATCCCAATCAATGAGTTTAGGATATACAAGGGTGACTTGGAAATCGGTGTGGGAATTGGATCTAGAAAGGGTGAAGATAGCAGAATGTAGAAACAAATTGGTAGAGGCAAGATCCTCGTATAGGCTATATTGGGAATCTTTGTTGTTATCCAAATGAGATGAGATATCCTCACGGTTAAAGAGGTAGAATTTATCTCTCGAGGGAGAAGCATCATCAGGCCCGATGCTAAGGCTATGATTATTATACTTAAAATGGGGAATAGGAATGGGCACTAATTTTCCTTAAGCATTTGTGTCACATCCAAATCCTTTATTACGCATGAGGTGCATCATTCGGTGACCCTTAACATACTATGGGGCTTGTGAAATGAATCTGTCATTCCTTCAAGTACACAATGGGTAGGTGTTTCTAGGATCTTTTAATCTCACAAGAGACCGTTAGGAACAAACCTCTCAAAGGGTTTATGACAAGTAGCCTAAGTGCTCTTAATTTGAAAGTATGGTCTACCAGTTTCTTAGGTGACACTGAAAGATGGGATATCAAGAGAGCATGTTGGAGATTAAATTAATCATCTATACCATATTTTCCAAACAATTCTTCCCATGATGTTAAGGGATTGACTAGGGTGGGAAAATTTTGATTGCTGGGATTCAATGTATCTGGATCTATAAGGTCCTTTATAGCCTCAATTCATAATGGGACAATAAATTTAGTAGAGGGACATTCCTATGTTGCTTGATAAAAATAAATTCAGTGCTCTATGGTGTGTAAATTATTCTAGATCACTTGGCATGGTGATCGCATGTCCTTCATGACATCGTTTCATGCATTGATGGAAGGTCGAAGGAATGGCCTACATGGCATGAATCCATGGGTGACCTAGAAGCATGTTATATGTAAGGTCCAAGTCAAGGACATGGAACTTTCTATCATGATACATGGGCCCTACTTCCATTGGGATTATTATCGTACCTGTTGACTCATGCTCTTCATTATCATAAGCCATGATTGTAATTTTCTTAGCATCCAGATCTGCTTCTGTGTGGCTGAGTTTCCTGATGCCCTTTAGTGTAAAGATATTTAGACTGGATCCATCATCCACAAGCACTCTCTTTATCTTACAAACAAAACAAGACCTCTATGTATAAAGGTAAGTTGTGGTCAATATTTTTACATGGGATTTCATTCCGATCAAAATAAATGTAGTCATTGGGATTTATATTTGCAACCATCGCTTTAAGTTGCATAGGATATACATCTGTGGATACTCCCGATACAAAGACTATTTTATATAGTATTTTCTTATGAGAATTTTGGATTTTAAGGAGGTCTAAGATTGAGACATTAGCCGTGGTTTTCTCCAATTGTTCTATTAAGTCATATTGACCTTCTTAAGGGATAGGTTGAGAAGGTTTTGGGATCTCTAAGCAAGCACATCACGTGCCCACAAAGTCTGTGTAAATTACCTAAGATTCTAATAGTGTTTACATGTTCATCAGATGAATGAATACAACCTATGAGGGAATCAAAGGGATTATCATTTGATGGATACACATAGTTAGTAGTTCTATAGTCATTAGAGGATTGGTCATGATCTGGCTTCTCGTTTCCATTTTTACCATGTTTAGGGAAAGGTTTTTTGTTCATATTCCCATTTTTGTGTTAGCACTTGTCCCAATTCAGGTGAATCCACCATAATATTTCCTTCTTCCTTAAGGTCTTGGAAAAAAATCCACAACTTCAGACATTTGTTGGTCTTATGTCCTTTGACATGGTGAAAGTCACAGTATTCATGTTCTTTGAACCATATTGGTTTAGGTGCATCATATGGATAGGGTACTGTTGCGGTTGGATACTTGCACCATTTTTACAAAATCTAATTGATTAAGGATGGCAGATAAGGATTTCATTAAAGGTGTAAACATTCATTTTGGGGCCACTTTCGGGAGAGGTCCTTGTTAAGATTTAAGAGAGGACCCTTTTGTATAGCTCAAACTCTATTGGAGTTTGTGATGACGTCTCTAATGACATGCTTATTCTTATTGAAGAACTTGTGTTTGTTTGAGTATTTTGACTCATGTTTATCTTTGGAAAAGGATTTAATCATTCCCTTTATTATGAGAGCCTTCTCAATTTGGTTTTCTTTCTCAATAACTTCTTTGAAGTTAGTGAAACAGTACATCTGCAGATGGAAGGTTATGTCATGATTCAAGTTCGGAAAAAGATACTAACCATTTGTTTTTATGGAATAGGACAAGGGAAGCACTTTCCAACCCCGCCATTATTGTAAGATACCCGTGAAGGTCTCATTTAGTTTTTTCTTCACATTGTAAAGGTCTGCAATGGTAATAAAACTATGCATGTTGAAGGAGAAATGATGCACAAACATTTTAGCTAGTGCAGGCCACATTACGATTGTTCCTTTGGGTATGTGGAGGAACCATTCTAGTGCTTGTCATCCCAGTTACAAGGGAAAAAACATATGAAATAGTTTTTTCTAAAATATACTTCTGGAAATCCATGTAGAAGTTCTTAATATAAGCACAAGGATCACCTTTACATTTATACTTGTTGAATTTAGGTTTATAAATTTTGTTAGGGAATGACACCCATAACATGTCTCTCTCGAAGGGGTAAGGACATAGTTCTTCATATTGGTATTTCTTACTATGACCTACATTACTCTCTTGGAGGGTTATGAGCATGTTTTTCATGGATTGAAACTCTTATGTAATGAGTTTCTCTTTCATAGGGGATGATGGTCTATTCACCCAAGTAACCCTTAATGTTTCATTGTCATCGGAGTTGGTATGAAATTCACCCAATTTGATTTTGAGTTTTCTTTTTCATGTACTCTTACTAGAGGAACCTAAATTTTCTAACTTTTGACTGAGTTTTAGTATCTATCTTTGTATGAAATCTTCCTCATCTTGAAGATCATCCTCTTTGTCATATTCAGGAGGAGGTAACTCCTTGGGTTCACGTTTGATTTTAACTTTGCGTGAAGCCTTACAGTATGGTATTCAAGAACCATCTATTTGTTTTAGCCCATCACTCTCAAATTTCTTATTACAAGCATTGGAAGTGGAAGTGTATCCTATGTTAAAAGGGTTATACGTGTCAATAAGGGGATTCCGTTGTCACTCTTCCTCCCTTAGGTTAATGTTTTTGATAGTTTCTTCATGTTTGTGTGGTAATTTAGCTCCTAGTTATTGGACTCATGCGAGTACTTGATCTCTATTATAGTATAGGAGTTCATTGAAGTGATCAAAATAAAGGGTGGGTTGCTCTTCATATGATTCAATGTCATCCCCACTATGGTCTATTAATACTTTTGGTCTTTAACCTCTGAAAAGAGGGAACCTAAGTTATTACCACCAAAGGGATAGTTGGCAAAAGGATTTAACTCTACTTCACGTTCAATTTTCTTAGATGCCATTCTCGTAATGGGCGGCATCACTAGTCTCTTTTGTACTAGGTTTTTTTCTAAGTGTGATCAAGATGTAACAAACCTAGGTATAACGTGGTATAAGTTTCCTGAAGTCTCAATGTTTTACTAATCAATGTTCTAACGAATGATGGGTCAAAGAATCAAAGAATCCAATGATTTTCCTAGATATAAGTCTATGCAATTGTTATCACACAAGGAACAATCATGCAAGCCTACAAATAAACTAATCAATCAACCAACTGTTTACACCTTATGTTTCTTAAAGGTAGTTAAATGAGAATGCAACGTAACTATTAACAAGGCATAGATGTGAGTCCCAATCAAAGGATACTATGACCAGTTTTGAAACAAGCAAGAACTAAGCCCTAAAAGGTATAAATTATGACTAGAAGGAACACAACAATACTAATAAGGTTTATTAACAAAGTTTTAAGAGAAAACAAGGTTTTAGCACCGAAATAGTATGGATACGATACACAAACAATGTAACCAATTTTTTTCAAGATTTGAGGTAATGTTTGAAATAAAACTAAGTGTAAGTATACTAAGGATTTTTTTAAATGTAGGCAGTGTAACACCACAATATGCACACTTATATTACATTCACAAGGAACAAGACGTAAGTATTGAAATTGGGTCGGTGTAATGGGAACAATGTAACACATCTAAGGGAGATAAAAAAGACGAATCTATCCTAACTACGTTGATAATGTATTTTCTCAATATGAGTTTGAGACATAGGGCCTACTAGAACATAATGACATACCATTCACACTTTCAACACTTACATTCTGACAATGCATCCTAGTCATGCAAGTAGAATATAAAAGTGGTGGACACGATTATTTCCAGTGGTATCCACGTGTGTTGTTTCTCTTTTGTCCCAAATGGGAAACAAGATAAAAAAGGTGTAGACCAAGTGATGATGAAACAAACTAAGTATAACTTCAATAGAGTTTCACCTTACCTTAGGGTAAGTGAAGAACTATGTTAAAGTGACACGTCGTAAGTCCATGATGAATAACACTTAGCTTCAACTTAAGTGGACTCTTGCCTTGTTTGAGAAATAAGGTTTTGAATCCAAGCAAGTAGTTACTTCACGAGAGCTCTATAAAATATGATGGCTTCATATGGAAAAATGGGATTTAAGACAATATGATTTTCCTAGGTGGTTCTCTTAACTTATTACCAAAAACATCCTCTGCGATATGAATTTACCAAGAAATTTACACTGACTAGTCTTGGAGTATCTCAAATTTACTTTACCCCCTTCAAATATGATGAGAAATGAATGTGTTCATGCGTATCTTTCACTAGGGTTACAATGGAGAATGTTTTGGTGCTAAACTCACAATGGAAAATCTATTCAAGTGGGTAAGTGGAGCACTTCCCATTTCATCCACAAGGTTCCCTCTTACGTGGACTACTTTGGGGTTCCTAGGACCACCCCTATGGTTGTATCTTAAAGATTATGCCAAACGTGTTTATGTCCTAGTTTAAAAAGATGAGGCATACCCTTATCTGAACTTGTAAATCAAGTGTGTTGAATATGGTGTTTGTTTTATCTTATGATCTTAATGAGGTTTTGAATGTCGTTGGCAACCTAAAAACATGTTAGATTTGGTTTAGATCTTGATTTCTTTGACATGCGATATGGACCTTCACACAATGATTAGTAATTCTCCAAATGATCAATACATCATATAAAGGAGATAAAATGTTGTTTTTGATTTCCTAGATCATCCTAAGACGCAAGGAAAGAGCATACACAACAAAATACCTCACTAATCTTGTGAAAATGGAAAAAAACTCAATCAAATGGAAAAATTAAGTTCGTTTTAACCAAATTTGAAGTTAATCCTTTTAGAAAACTTAGTGAAGTGTTTTGAAAGCATAAAAGGGATTTTGAACCATTTTTGATTCCCAAGATCACCTAGAAGGTGTGAGGGAAGAACATACATGTTTCAAAAATCTTATAAATGATAATTTGCAACATTCATCACCACAAACTAAGTAAAGTGAGCACAATTTTTTTATCAAATTAACTCGAATCACATCGATTAACATCAACAAGAAACCTGCAAAGTGTTATAAATTTCTAAGAATTAACCATGCAAGTGTTAGAACAAATTTTGATTTCAAACAACAACACCTGCATGCCCTTTATGGCATGTGTGTGTGCCTAGCATCATGTGTACACCAAAATGACAAGTGCACGACTCAGTGGAAAAGATAAGGAGCAATTACTCCTCTCAGGGCATAACGACACCTACACGTGGGTTTAATCATGTGCGTGCCTTAGAAATCAGATGTGTGTGCAAGGAAAAAAGGTTAGTTTGACATAGAGCTAATAGAAACATGTGCATCTCGAGATACATATGCATGTGTATGTAAGCATGTGCTCGTAGTTGATGACATATGTGTGGATCATGTGGAAATTTTGAACAAAGGGTCAAAAGTAAAAGGTAACAGGTACATGGCCATGTAAATGTGTGTGTGTCCCTATGGAAAGATGTGTGTGCCTTCAAACAAGTGTGTGTGGGTTGTTATGTGTGCGTTCCCTTTTAAAAACCGCGCGTGGGCACGAAAAACCACAAAATGTCGAGAACTAGAAATCTAAAACTGTAAACAAGTTATATTTTTGTCTTTTTACTTAATTTCTAACATAAACCCAACAAATATGCATGTAAAAGGAAGATATAATACCTTTCAGATTATCAAAAGCTTGAAACTACACTATTTAACCTTTAAAATGGTTAGAACTTGAAATTGTTTTTTTGGTATATGTGTTTTGTATACTTTGTATACATATGTATATCAACATCGTAGAATATATACTTAAGGGATCCTATTTCATGTGAAGAAAAGATTAATTATTTCTATTATTGGATTAAGCTTTATTGTCATTTCTCTTTCCATTGCAAAGTTTGTAAATTCGGTATGCGCAGAGATAGTTATAAGGCGATAAAATAGTCATCTTTTATACGAAGAATTTATCATGGCGTATTATGAACTCAATCTGAAAATGAAACTATTTTCTATCGCTTTATTTAATAAATTCGTCTGAAGAAATTGAGGGAGTTTAATTGTACATATTTTTATGTCTCGTGAACATGTTTAAGTTTGAAAATCTATAGAAATGAGGCTAGAACACTAAAGAAACCCCAAAGCTTTAACAAATTAACTATGAACCATCTAGATAAGAGATAAACAAGAGATACTCCTATGCATGCATTATAACTTTGACAAAAACATCAAACTAACATGTATATTACTCTCTACTCTTTGAAAGCTATAAAAATATGAACCTATGAAGATCCTAGCAATCAGTTTTGATTGTTTGATGCTCAAGGGTTTGAGAGTGAGATCTCACCATTAATGGCTACAAGGCCATATGGTTCTTCTCATTTACTCAAGCTTGAGTTTGGAAAATGCAATAGATAGTGATAGCTCAATAACAATGAAGAATGCTCTAAATCGATAAAAAAATTATAGTATAGCCTAAAGAAGGAGAAGCGTTCTTATGGAAAAGTGAGAAATGGTAGAGATCTATTTACAAATTTCTATTTCAAGAAAGGGAGGTTTTGGATGCATGTGGGCCAAAATCCCAAAAGGTGAAATGCAAATGAAAATGAATTTGGAAAGTGGCATGCAATTTTAGAAAGGTAAGTTCCTCTAGAAAGTCAAAGGTGGATTAATTAACCCTAAGAGGATTAATTAATGGGAATAGGCTTGTAGAAGCCATTTAGAGGGGTGTTAGTGTGATTTAGGGGATTAGAGAAAGTTAGGCGGGTTATTTAACTAGCATAGTGTAGTTAATTAACAAGGAATAGAATAGTTAGTGCAAGTTTAGTAATAAAGTTGCTTTGATCAAACTATAGGTGTCTACAATGTCAATTATTTTAGCTCAAATGGCTGCACTCAACAACTTATATCTTTGTAGACAAAGAAGCTAGTTTATATTAAAAAATGTTCAAAACTAATCATATTTTGTAAAGTAGGTTTTAAGTAAAAATGATATAATAAATTAGATTGAATTAGAGGATTGGATTTTATTTAGGTAGTAACTTTATTCAAAGTGTAGATAGAAACAATTCATTCTATTGAAAAATATGATAAATAGGGAAAAAAATTTGTATACTTTCCTGGACTACCGACAACCTCTTAAAAAGGGCTTCAATTCTACAATACCATACACATTTTTCAATTCATCTTAAAACTGAAACTTTCTTACCCGCAGAGGTTGTATTTGCATCCTAATTGAAATTTCTAATATCATTCTCTTAGCTATTCTTTTCAAAATATGACACCCACAACTGCACACTATAATTGAAGTTTTGATATTTTTTTGGAAGATATGTTGATAACCTGACCCCACCTCTCCATCAATATAATTTAAACCTATGCACAAAATCCACACAAACTACTTATTTTTGGTGCAATGAATCAAATCAACTTTGCTCCAACCTTAGTAATCTCTACTCCGTGAGGTAACAACAATGATATTGGAGGGACATGTACGATCTTTCTCTTGTCCTCCTACTTTGACATTACAAACATGCATACAAAAATGTTAGGAGTGATAGTTGATCCCTTATATGCATATGTCTTCTAGATATAACTGAATGAATGAAATAATGTTTAAATTTCTCTATGCCATTATTTCTAGGAAGTCTCTCTCTTAAAATAGAAAATGTCGAGATGTGTATTCTTACCTCTAGAACCACCGGGGTAAAGATGAAAACGATTGAGAGGTCTAATTATCAATAAATGCCAAGTATTCACTTTGGGAAATATTTCTAACATGTATTAACTTTGAGAAACATGAGTATTTAACTTTCAAGGGGATCATAGGAAAATAAATAGGTGGTGGGACTTGTTTAAAAGCTGGAAATAGTTACAATTTAGCACAATTTTCTTGCCATCTACGACAGATTTAGCACCATTAGTTTTGATTGTGGCCCTATAGGCTGTAAATTTGACACCACGACCCATCAAACAAATTTTTGGTGACTATATTTTGTAATATTCTTGTATAACTTTGCGAAATATAAAAACATTTTAAAATAACAAGGCCATGATATGGCAAATCCTGCCGAAGATGGTGGTATGTGTTGTGGGTGAGGGTTGTCTGGGAATATATTTAGGATTTGCATGTACAACGGTGAAGCGGTAAGATGCATCGCTTGTATTTTCCAGGTCATTGTTCCGCTTTCTTTTGCAAGTCCATAACATAACATGCCTATAAGTCCTGAAGAAACCCCGAATAACGTTGATGACCATGGAAACATTAGCAAGCTTGTGCTTCTTCTTTTAGTCTTTGTTGCTTCAATCTCTTGGACTCCTCTTCACGTTCCTTGATAAAGCCCAATGGTAGTAAGTAAATTAGAAACATCAAAAAAATAGACACAAACACTAATATTAAATGATGGTTTGGTGTTATATGAGACTTCTAACCTTATTTAAACACTTTGCAAGAATAGTCAAATGATTTGGAATTTTGTTTGACTCAAGGTCCTGCACAAACAATCCATGGAGTAGCTTACATTAATGTTCAATATTAAAATATCCAAATCATTGAAGTAATATCTTCAAATAAACAAGGTATATAGAAACCAACATTGCATTTTTCTTCCTCACTGCCAAACTGTACAATACCCTTTAAATGGTCAATCTTCATCTGCACAAAATTGTACTTAACAACATCCGCGCTAAACTTTTCAACAATAGTGAAGGCAAAAAAGGGCATCATCTTTGTTATGACTCAAATTTTCATAGTTTGATACACTTGAGATACGTGAAACATGTGCGTGCCAAAAATAAAAGTTAATAATACATCTGGAAAAGTAAATATAAAAAAATTTGTTTGATTTTTAAAAAGATATCCTCCATGACACAATAACAAGATTAATGCTACACATATGATGAACGAGTGAATTAAATGCATAAAGTAAGAAATAAGTGACGAGTGACTGAACATGCAAAAAGAAAAAAGAAAACCACATCACTTGTTGCAACGCCCTCAATGTGGTTAGCCTTTCCAAAGAAGGAATATATTGTTCCAATTGTACTTCAGAAGAAGAGAAGCTGAGGATAATTTGTCACTAAGATTAGAGAGCTTTCCTAGAAGAGGTTGAGCTTTTTCAGCAAGATCCAATGGGTGGAAATCATTTTCCAATAGATAATACAGATCCTTAACTTCTTGCGGGACATAATTCATCACACCTTTAGACACCTGACATGCGAAAAAGGAGAAAACAACTTAGTACAGACCACAAACTCATTCTTTGCATCCAAACAAACTTTGACCTGTGTGTAGAAAATAAGATTTTTTAATAGATAATGAGCATGTAAAATGTAAACTTAATTGTGATGGAAGGTTGTGTCAGAAGATTCATAAGAGACAATTCCTATTCATAACAGCTATACAACTTTGAACTCTAGGTGAATTACATATGGAAGATCACCCATCTTCCTGGCATGCAACATTCAATTCAAGTGATATCAAATAGATGTTGTAATATTTAAAATGGAGTGTGGAACATAACATATGATTCAATAAAGTTAATGTATATTATAGGTTAATTGGACAGTTTTTGAGAGTAAACAACTAAACTTTAGTAATTTCTAATATTTTTATCTTACCAAATCTGAAAGAGTTTCCAAGAAGGCCAAGAAGGCCAGCCATCTTTAAGGTCCTTTCCTTTTCATTCTCGATTTCAAAACGAGGAGGGCAAGACAGAAATATAAGCTAATAGTACAAATGATGTCATCAACTGCAAGTCCTTCTGGGTCAGGTTCTTATTGTAGCTTTTCTAGAGGACATAAAGCTTGTACCCAAAAATGGATGCATTGAGTTTTAACATGGAAACATTCTGCAGGAAGCCCAATATGACAAGTACCATACCAAGCAACAAATATATCAAGGAACTCATAGTATATCCTCTGTAGTACAAGTAATTCCCAAGGGGATTGCATGAGTATAGATCATTCATATTTAAGACACGATTTCTTACAATAAAATAGTCCACAAAAATGATGCCTCCTATAGGACCCAACAAAGCAGAATAACCAATCAACCAAGTGTAAATGAAACTTTTATTGGATTG
Source organism: Taxus wallichiana var. yunnanensis (assembly GCA_018340775.1). Lineage (NCBI taxonomy): Eukaryota > Viridiplantae > Streptophyta > Pinopsida > Cupressales > Taxaceae > Taxus > Taxus wallichiana. The sequence goes on from CM031243.1 coordinate 537,483,454, forward strand.
CAGCTAGCCTTTAGGGCTGAAAGAGGATTCCAATTATAGCAATCAATAATGCCCTCTTTAAATATAAACCAAGAAGGGTTGAAATTGACTAAAGCATTAGCAGGGAAACTACATTGGCATCAATATTTGTGGTCAGTGTTACTCGAGTAATTCCAATACATGAGAAGAAAAAATCTAGAGTACCCAATTTTATTCTGTTGATCAAGAAATATTGCTCCAAGGGCACAGAGCCAAAAAAATTATCTAGTCGGTTTCAAACTAAGATTCTTGACTCAACCTTAAGAAACCACGGTACAAAGCAGGGACTTAAAGATGTTGGAAAATAATACATTCCAGAATCTGAAGAGGAATCGACACTCATAATCATGGCCAGTCATCCAGGCCTTCGCGGCTAATTAGAGATGATGGTAGCTTGAAACCTGTTCTATCTTCGAAAAATCAGTACAGAGGAAAGCTTCAGCCCAAATCTCGCGGAGATGCAAAATGCATATTTCTACTAAAAGTAACCAAAATATGAATGGAAATAATGGAAACCAAAAATTCACTCTTTCTAGAGAATAGAATCAATGGAAAATAGCAAGTGTGGGACATGTGAAGTCCTTAAGGTCAACACCATCGTTTACAGATAGGAAAAAGTAAGTGCATTTGTGCTTAACAATACAAAAATGATGCCTCCAATAAGGCCCAACAAAGCAAAATAACCAATCAACCAAGTGTAAATGAAACTTTCACTGGATTACAGCAGCCTCTAGGGCTGAAAGAGGATTCCAATTATAGAAGTCAATAATGCCCCCTTCTGAATGTAAACCAAGAAGGGCTGAAATTAACTAAAGCATTAGCAGGGACAACTAACTATCCAGTCACTGCTAAATATTCAATGTTAACTTGGGTTCCTACATGGTTAATGCCTTCGCATATCAAATATTGTGCTTGTTTTATTGTGCAAATGGGAGTAGCCATGGTCCGAGTCATGCACGAAGAACATGTTTTTGTAATTGTTCATCTCCACGGAGGCCACTCTGTTGTAAGGCAATTCTCCCCACAAATTTGTGCTCATATACACCTCGGGAAAATGCATGGCTTTTCGCAGCGGAACCAAAACCTGCTTCCTCAACCTATCATGGATCGTATAGGCATAATGGCGATCATCTGTCACGTCTGCGTAATTTCACGGGGAAAAACCTTGTGTGCAATGTTCTCGTAGAGCAGAGTAGAGAGATTGTACAAGGAATCGAGAGAAGGGCACCATTTCGTTGCCAAGGTTAAGATGGGGTTTTTCTGAGACTTATTCGCCTCCAAGTCCTTGACCAGTAAATCGGAAAAATGCCTATTTGTTTCTCCTTGTGAAATTTTCTTTAACAGAAACAAATAGTAAGGAATAGTCAATGTGAATTTTGAGTGCATCATGATACAAAACAGCCTTAGTTTAGAACAATTTAAAAGGAAAATAAATCCATATGTTTACAGAGTTGAAAGCCAAGATGCAAAGGTTGTATGCACAGATCAAATACAAGAAAGAAAAAATGTTTACAACCCCATTCCCTCTATAGGTATTACAAATGGCCAAGTCGTATTTGAAAAGGTCATGAGTTGATATTCACTGCCAATACAAATAAGAGCAAGGAAAGGGATGCAACATTGTAACAATCTGGCTCACATATTTTTCCCAAGCTCCTTGACAGTAAATGATAGTAAAACCAGTATCCTGTTTTATAGATCAATCATCATTTACATCATTTGGGTCTATTTCATCATAAATATTGCCCCCAAAATTAAGTTCAATCGTTGTTAAAATAGAAGAGCGGTGTAGACCATCAGAATTATGGGACTAAACTTAATAAGCAAACATTGGTACCACTCTTATTCTCACATAATCCAGTTCACCATTTTGGCACAAGAATTGGTCCTTCACAATGAATTTAAAACATAAGAGGAAGAACAAAACTCACACATGATGTCAACATTACTCATGAGCCCAAAGTGGGTGATTCATGAATGATTTTCTGAATCAACTGCAAATACAATTCGTGAATAATATATTAGATATAGATTTAAAATGTATCAGCTGACTAGACAAAAGAAAAGCGAAAAACCAGAAGAATCCAAATAGCAAATGTGTTCTAGTTAAGACAACAAGAAATTTATTATGTCTAAAAAGACTGGAAAATAAAAAGTACCTTTTCAGATTCTCCACCAAAAAAAAACTCACAACAAAATAGAACTTTATGTGCTCTGCTACTGTATTAGAAATATGTATATCACAGAAATAAATCACCTAGATTAAAAAATAAATGAATTAATCTCCTAGAGTCGTGTACAAGACAAATCAAAATCTTCTGTTGCAATTTGCACAATCCATGAACTCAGAGTCCTCTTAGTCTCAACATTGCTCACAAATGCCAATTCATACATACTACATATGTTTAACACAAAATTCTCATTCAATGTAAGAGTAGGCACCCTCTCAAGGGAATTTTATAGCACCTTAATGGATCCGAGAAAATATCTAGAAACAAATTCAACAAAATCCTCATCCAAATTATTTGAGCAATGAACACGATGATCAGTCTCCCAATCCTTTCCCACAGAAGAGCACTTGTAGGATTTATAGCACCAATCTCAACATAGATGGGCTCATCCAATTTCAATGACTCAAATGCAGCAACCCCTTCAGCATCAACCAAATGTTGTTGAATTTGTGTACTACTAGCAAAATCCATACTGCCGGAAACCACACCCACATGCCGAATTGGGGAACTAGGGACAAAATCCAAACCCCTAGAATACCCACACTCATTTATCCTGACTAGATCCAAAACCACGCCCCCCTCCTCTGTAGATGAATATGTAAAGGGAAAAGGAACAAGATGAAATTACTTTCTGCATATTTTCTAGGGTTTTGGGCCCTTTTCCAATGGTTTATACGGTTTCAGGCCTTTTTCTAGAAACTCTAGGGTTTCAAGGAATTTTTGTGGGACTTCTATAGTTTCAGGGATTTTTCTAGAGCTTCTAAGCCCAATCACAATGAAGGATTATCAAAGGTTTCGACCAAATGGGTATCTGTTTTATCCACAGATTTTTTCAAATTAATCTTATTTTCAACAAATTCGAACAACCCAAACAAGCGATCGAGGGTTTCCTGCCTGCCGTTGAGCCTATTGTGCATCTCAAGGCAGCCACCTTAAGGAAAAGGGAATCATAGAGCCAAACATATCCTCATAAAAATAGCCATGACATTAGTACCTGTGCTTAGGATCTTCAAAATATCCGAGGGTGTCTAATTCATTTGAGGCTTCTCCGTACGTTCTGAGCTTGGCGAGGGTGAGCGCATTGTAGGCCAGGTATATGAAATGCTCATGGGGACTCTGCAGGAGGGAGCGCTTGCGGGCTTGTGTAAAATTTCCAAGAATTTTGCACCATGAGACCTGTGATGTCCTAGCAGAAGTCGTTTAGAGATGAATAATTTGGGGGCTGGTGGAGCAGATCCAGTGAAACTGGCAAGATTAGTGGTGAGACTGCGAGGGTGTATCCACCAAAAGCTATGGCAATAGATTATCACCTATTGTGCTCTTCGGACCACCATTTCTTCCTCCAGGTCCATGAAAATATGGTAGTGCGAATTTGACGTGCTCAAACCAAAAACAATACCCCGCCTCGAGCCACACAAAACCGTCCAAACCTGCAGCGTGCACAGTAAAGGCATTTAATGACCAAGACAACATCTCATTTTCCACCACACCTTTGCCTCACACACAGTGACTTCCATTAAAACAAGGAAGGACAAATTTGTTTTTTCCATCCACAAGTACCAAATAAAGGGGCAGCCCAATAAAATGCAAGATAAATGATATTCATAAATTGTGAAAAAATATTATTTTTTCAAAAACTATAGTCTACAAATGAGAAAATCCACATGTCAAAAATTTATTGGAAAAAAGAGAAAAAGATAATAGGTAAGGTGAAAGCAATATCCATGCCTTTGGCAGGATAATAAAAGAATCATAAATACATTTTGAAATGTTAAATTTAGATCTAAAATACAATATAGTAAACATTTTTTAAGCCAATAGGCCTACTCTATACTCAATCCAAAACATTTTTTGATATTTGTCACATTTCCCGTTGACACTTCTTATTGATCTTTTCCATTCAATGGTTGGCAACACCTGCTGCCCTTTTTTATTGAATAAGCGACAACTGTCAACATTGCTAACAATAATAATAAAATTTCAAACATTATTAAAATATATAATTATTAAATAAAAGATACAAGAAACGGTTCAATTATTCCATTGCATGCATTTCTTGGTAACACCTGGGCGTAACCAGTACATACAAACTGCTCATCGACTGCCAGTGGTCGAAAGCTTTCGACTAAAAATTTATGCCATTTCGTAGATGAATATCGACCATCACATCTACCTATTTCGATTGACACATCCCCTGCGCGCACTGTATACATGTAAACCGACTGCAGTTCAATATAAATTTAATATTTTTGACCGCTACCTGAAAAGTTTTTTCAGTTCTGCTCGGACAGCCATTTATTTCTCTTGTGGCGCGAGCATCGTCGTGGACGGTAACATCGTTCCACTCGCCAGTGCTGGACGATTCCTACATCCTCTACAAATTGAAGGACAACAACGTAATTAGATGTGGAGGCTCTCAAAAAGTTTACAATTATACTTTCTTCAATTTTAGATGTGGATGCTCTCAAAAGTTATGGATCTTCTTAGCAGTAGCTGTTAAGAAGATCCATAACATCATTCGATCTGCCAGATTTATGATAATAACTCAGTGGGAAAAGGATGAATCGGTGAAATTGGTGAATCTGGTGATGGATACATTGGGGCTCATCGGATATAGAAATATCCTAGAAATTTTGTGTTGCATTTGGAGTTAAGAGTCTGACTTCAAGTTGTTGGTATACGAGTACATGCCCAATGGGAGCTTGTCGGCGCTCTGCCCAACAGTACTACATGGGGGCTATTTTGAGACGATAATTAGAGACAAAATTTTAATTTTGTCTCTAATTTTTTATTTTTGTCTCTAATCTTTTTTTTTCATTTAATTTAATAATAAATTTACTTTTACCCTATTGAAAACATTTGGGGCATTTAGGCAAAGGCTGTAACTTCATTCCGTATAGGGCTTCAAACTTTCGATCATTAGTACAGGTGGCCTTATATCTATTCAAACCCTTACAAATCTCACACAGGTGTGAGATTTCATGCCTTGCACCATGGCCGCTTGAGACTCGGCCTCCTCCCCGCCGCTGCAGCCACTGCCTACTCCCCTTCCTCCTGTGGCAGAGTCCAAGTGAACATGTGCCTCTCTCGATAAATGGCAGATCTGGTAGAGGCCAAGGTGAGAGAAGGGCTTATTGGTGAGGCTTTCTGTGTTTTTTCCCTGGTGCAATGGACATGAATAGAACCCAAATGATTTTGCACTTGTTGCTTGTGCTACCTATGGAGTGGTGCTAGAAGAAATCACAACCCGTGATGAAACTAGTATTGTATGCATTAGCGGAGCTCGTGCTTTGCCAAGCGGGGCACTGAGTATGGATGGACCTCCAACGAAATTGAGTGGTACTGGTATTGATCGTATGGCTTTTCTTCAAGAAAATATTACACGGGACAACACTATATTTGTTAATGGAACACCTGTTGGTGCCAAGGATGTTTTCCAAGTATATCTTTCGAGGACTTTAGTAATTTGCTATTTGCTTGTAAGTATTGTGATACTGAGTACATCATTATCATATATCGTCCGATATATCTCTTTTGTCCACCTTTAATTTTCATTTGCATGATTTCGCATGATTTCACATTTGAGGATATATCTAGAGCATGGGGAGGAGATACACAAAAATTAGTTAGAGGATTGTATTCTATGCATTTATCATGAGTTCCCTTATAGATATGTATGCGAAATGTGGGAAAGATGAAAAGGAATAAACTTGTTTTGAGAAATTTCATCAACTGCAGACCTAGTTTCACCGAATGTTATGCTTAGGGGTATGTGTAGAATGGGCTTATTGATAAGGAACCAAACTCTGTAGAGAAATGACTCATAGCAATGTCTCCTATGATTGTGGCATATGTACGAGAATGGTTTCTCTTATGACTTCTAGTAAGTTGAATATGCATCCACGCTTTTTCATGACATTGCTTCCCTTGTTTTGCGCTTGGTTCTTTATCTTGGCCCCACCTTCTTAAAAAGCTGAGGCTGGAAATCTGTCATTAGGCCGTGGGGTAAGTGCACGAAGTTGGTGGACAATTCCGTGGACATAAAAACCTAAAATAAAGGAACCGCGATCGCGGTTCTAAAACCGCGATCGTGGTTCCTTTATTCTAGGTTCGGTAATTACCGAACCTAAAACCACAATCGCGGTTTAGAACCACGATCGCGGAACTCTGAGACAAAATTTAACAGTCCCGCGACTCGTTATTTTACTCATTTTTCATTTTGAACTGCGACTTTTCCTAAACATTTTTCACTCATGCTTTCAATACCATCTCAAAATTGCTCATCGGACTTACGGATAGCGATATATTCACCATGCCACGAGAGGCGAGGAGGTAAGTCCCGATTGTAATCATTTTTTTGCATTTTAGGTTTTTTTTTTTTTTTTTAGGTTTTTTTTTTTGCATTTTCATGGGTTTTTGAAATGTTTGTTTATGTATACAATTTTCTTGTTTTATCGGTTGGTCGTGAAGCTCGAAATCGTGCAAAGTCAAAACATTCCTCAAAACCCTCAAAACATTCCTCAAAACCCTCCTCCAAACATAGATCCACCTCCTGTGGCTCCTTACATCCCCAGGCAGCCGGCGAGAGACGCAAGATAATATCATTGGAAGAATCCAAGAAAATAAAATTGCCATTGAGAACCTAATTCAAAATATAAGACAAAATCATGCTCTGAAATCCATCATGACTTTGCCAATACATTGCAAACATTGATTGGCGAAGTCAAGTCTATGACCAACCAAATACATAGATGGAACACCTTTAGAAGTGATTTGTAGGTGGTGGTATGCGGATAAACTATCCATGCGGCCATCGAAGACAAAAAAATTGGAAAAGACCTCATTTGTGCATTATTTACCGACCCACTAGAACCAATGCCCCCTATGATTACTTGCAAATGGTTCCCGATCCATTGGTGCCATGATGATAGAATCAAAAACAATTTTTGGGACCGATGGTGGATGGTTTTGACTATCCACCATGCAACAACAATGAGGTTCCTCTTTATTTTTGAAGAAATTATATTGTGAGTTCGTGCTCAATGAGGTCCCGAAATTATTTTGACTTTTCGACTTTTTGGTCGAGGAGGTGGCTCTGCCTGAGGCGAGTAGACTGTGCACGCGTAGGTCGACCTAGGATCCCCATGCCCCAAAACCCCCACTACCTTGATTATCCCTCCTACGGTGAAGGAGGTTGTGGAGATTGATACATTGCATGCATTGAGGAGCTCAACGACACTCTCACCCGGCATAGCACCCAGTTGCATCGATGATGTTGGTGGAGGTGCCGATTCTAGTGCACCACACCACTTGTGGATCATGTGGTGCCGTATGCCTTGCGGCGAGACATCATTTGCTGGTTCACGGGATTTCTTTTCTATAGATGAGATCTTTGGGAGTGTTTTGGAAGCTGGAGCCAACGATATTGGTCTTTCACGGGTAAATTTTAAATAAATTTAAATTATATATATATATATATATACATATATAGTTTTTAATTCACATGTTTGAGATATTAATATATATATATATATATATATATATATATATATATATATATTTGATTGTACGTCATGTACATACATGTAAAAAACTAATTTTTATTTTATTTTAAATAGCAAGAGCCGGTGAAGGAAACATCCGGTGTCGACATGCTAGCTCTTTGCGGTTAGGCGTGTTTGAAATGTAAGTTTCAAGTTGTACAAACTTACATTTTTAATAAATCATTTAATTGCACTAGATTATTATTATAATTTGTTTCACGTGTATGTTGTACATGTATTAATATTTTCTCTTTTATATACACGGGAGCACAGGCGGGTCATCATCTGCTCGAGGCGAGGCTCTTGGCACGCACGCCTCACATGAGTTTTACGCAGGTTAGTAAATCTCTTTACACTTTGTTTCTAATTACTGGAAGTTCACGCACGGATTGCATGCTTTGGACCTCTGTGTACATGAGTTTCACTTTCTTATACTCAACCTATATATTATTTAGTAGGAAATGCCAATTCATTTGATATAACTAGCCATACAATGTAATCATATATTGGTTTTACATGTCTTGAAAGTACCACCTGGGGTAAGATTGTATAGTAGGGACGGGAATGAATGTATAATTTCCCTCCTTTGTATAGTTTTTTTACCTTCTTAAAATCTCAACATGTGGAATGAGTGCTTGTAAATGTTTCATGTACCTATATATAGATCTGGTGTTTCCTTGATGAACATGAAAAGATATGTTTAGAGTGTAGGGACCTTTGAGTTCCTTTACTATTATTTTTTTCAATAGGTTTCGATAGGAGTGCTAAGCTCTTAAGTAGATTTTAATATTGATTTGTACATGTTTTTGTATAGCTATGAGTTCTTGAGAGACTCCTCCATATATGCGGTATGGAGGCTCTTGTAGATCTTTGCCATAGCATCTGTAGATCCACTAACTGAGGTACACAATTTTTTAAATTTGTTAAATTTTGGAGACCTTCATTATTTCTTATTAAACTTAAATCTACAATATCAAATTTTGTAGGTATATATGTGAAATATTTAATTTGAAAATTAATTATTTGTATGTAGCTTACCCCTCGTGAGACTATTGTTGTCCCTGCGATGCGTCAACAACAAATTGATAGGGATCATGACATTGCGGTAAGATTTCACATGCATTTTAACTAAATTGTACAAGTTTCTAAATTTTGAATGTATTTTAAAATTTTGGGTGTTAAAAACTTGTTGTTTATGAATGTGCAGGTTAGGTTGCAGGCATGCTTAGAGACACCTAGGACCACACGGATGAAATCCGTAGTGGCATCTCCCTCCACTACATCCCCAGGTCGTGGACGTGCTACTTCTAGCAGGGCGAAGAGAGGGAAGATGTTTCATGAGTAGATTTATAGTGGACACCTGGATGTACATATGTGGTCATGAGTAGATTCACAGTCCATTGTACTATATATAGCCTTTTGCGACCGCATGTGGTCCCATATGTACATTATGACACGTGCTTAGTTCGAGATGTATACATACATTATGAACTTATGTACATATATATTTTCAGAGACGTGCGCGTCTGGAGCACACTTTGTTTGATTCTTATATATATATATATCCATGTGTGTTGGTTAAATCATATTTATTTTGGTTATTTTGGTATTATTGCTAACTCTGAGAAAGTGGGTTTTGATCTCTGTTCGTTGGAACTTGTAGATGCCCCGAGTATTCTCTATCTGTGAATTTATCTGTACCCAAACTAGGTTAATAATATTTGTATTGTTTATTAAATAAAATTTAGTGTTCAAAAGTATACATAGATCATAGTTTTTGTTTGTTGATAAAAGTGATTCCTCCATATATGGAACTCCTATGGATATCTCTACTACGGTTTTGTTTCCGAGGCTATAAATTTGAACTATTTCAGGTCTTTTAAATCTTGAGGTGGATTTAGTGTATTACTTCTAGTTATATATTTTCTAGTATCTTTCTGATTATTATTTGTGGTATATTTCACCATGGGCATTTTGAATTTTTATTTTTCAAACTAAAACAATATTGTTAGCTCTATTGCCAACTTAAGTATTAGTAACTAAAGCTTATATATTTAATGGAATTCATCAATTTATCATCCTGTTGTATTTGGAAAAGTGTGCAATATGAGTTAATCCTTGAAGTTAATATGGAATTCATCAATTTATCATCTTGATAATATTGTACAGACCTATACCCAAAATTGGGTCTGCATTCTTTGTAACTTTTGTGTACATATGAGTTAATCCTTGAAGTACAACTGTATTGATTTTCCAATCCTGTAGCCATACTGTTCTTTTGTAACTCATAATAATCCTGAAATATTGTTAAATTTGAATGATATGTGGCTACATATCTTTATATTATTTTTATTTGCATCATAAGCTTGTCTTTTCTTTTGTATTTTATCCATGACCTAGAAGTTATTTTCAAATGTATTTGTACATTTGTTTTAGCTGATTGCTTCATGTATTTTGAGTTCCAAAACTGTGAAGAAGTTGTAAGTACCTTCCAACATGGATATTGAACTTGGCAGTTGAAGATGGTAGTTGATCATTTTGATTACGCTCATAGTATCTACATTAGAGTTAGATAAATAATATCAGTAAGAAACCATATAGAGGATAAGGGATAATATTAAATTTGGAGTACATGTTAACTAGTGAAAAGGAGTTGTTTGAACTTGATCAAAAGACAGAGTTGAGTTTTTAGGGAAACATAGAAACCATTGAATACATATGTTATAAATTTTTTGAACTGCAACATGTGGTATATCATAACTTGAAGATCAAGGAAGATTAGCTAAAAGGATTTGAGATAAGGTTGATACAGTGGTCCAAGAAGAGAGACAAAGAGATAGATGAAAATGATGGGTGAAGTAAAGAGTGAGGTCATGGTTACAAAATGCCACATTGGATGGAGAAGTTAGTATCAGAGAGATAAGATGCTAGACTAAAGCAATTACATGAAAGGATAAGAGAGTTCAAGAACATATGTGAAAAATAGAAAAGATGAAGAAACGTAGAGAAAGGTAATTGAAGGTTATTAGGCCTCATGAATCAGACTTGATATATGGTGAAGAAGAAGAAGAACTAGCAGGAAATGTGATTCAAAGGTTGATAGAGCTAATGAGGTACAAGAAGAAGAGAGAGAGAGAGAGAGAGAGAGAGAAAAAGGAAAGAAGAAAGGATGAAGAGAAGATAATTATGGTTTCACAGGAGGTCAGAGAGTTGAATCAAGAGGTAGCACAACTGATGGTCTTCATAGAAAGAGAGAAAGAAGAGAAAGGAAAAGAAAACCGTAGAACAATATTACCCATAATATTATAACAAAACCAAGTGTTAAGGATAAGGCAGAAAATAAGATTCATGAGCCCCATATATCATCCTACCAAGGACACTTGATGACAACAAGAGATAACATAACAACCAAGTCATTGTAATTTAATTTAAATAAATAAGGAAACACTATATTTTGCAAACGGTGGGTCATGGCACCAAACGGACTGCTGCCGAACATGTCCGGGTGGCCAGGTGAATGCTAGAGGAGGTGGTGTTTCGGTGCGCGAAATGGTCATTGCTTTCGGGCTACTTCGTTCGGGCGCAATCCCTTAAGAGCCTTGAGACCAAAATATCGTTCAACTTCGACGGGTGACTACTCGGACTCTGTGGCACCTAGAGAGGCCTCGTCTAATCCGACACCTTGGTGTAGGGACCCTCTACAATAGCCTCTCTCAGTTTTTTCCTTCTCATTTCGGTGCTCTCATTGTCCTACTGTTTGCAAACGCGTGAAATAGTGCAGTTAGAGCTAGTGTAAGGTTGTCAAACGCTATATTTTGCAAATGGTGGGTCATGGCACCGAGCACAGACTACACCGACACATCATCAGGTGGCGGTGAATGCTAGAGGAGGTGGTGTTTGGTGCGCGAAAGCGGTCGTTGCTTTCGGGCTACTTCGTTCGGGCGTAGTCCCTTAAGAGCCATGAGACCAAAATATCGTTCAACTTTGACGGGTGACTACTCGGACTCTGTGGCACCTAGAGAGGCCTCGTCTGATCCGAAACCTTGGTGTAGGGACCCTCTATAATAGCCTCTCTCAGTTTTTTCCTTCTCATTTCGGTGCTCTCACTGTCCTATTGTTTGCAAATGCGTGAAATAGTGCAGTTGGAGCCAGTGTAAGGTTGTCAAATGCTATATTTTGCAAACGGTGGGTCGTGGCACCAAACGGACTACGCCAAAACATCTGGGTGGCTAGGTGAATGCTAGAGGAGGTGGTGTTTTGGTGCGAAAATGGTCGTTGCTTTTGGGCTACTTCGTTCGGGCGTAGTCCCTTAAGAGCCCTGAGACCAAAATATCGTTCAACTTCGACGGTGACTACTCGGACTCATGGCACCTAGAGAGGCCTCGTCGATCTAAAACCTCGGCGTAGGGACCCTCTACAATAGCCTCTCTCGTAGTTTTTTCCTTCTCATTTCGGTGCTCTTCTCAGTCTGTCTCTTTTTTTGCAAACGCGTGAAATAGTGCGGTTATAGCCAGTGTAAGGTTGTCAAACGCTATATTTTGCAAGCGGTGGGTCGTGGCACCAAGCAACGCTGCGCCACATGTCTAGGTGGCCGGTGAACACTAGAGGAGGTGGTGTTTTGGTGCGCGAAAATGGTCGTTGCTTTAGGCTACTTCGTTCGGGCGTAGTCCCTTAAGAGCCCTGAGACCAAAATATCGTTCAACTTCGACGGGTGACTACTCGGACTCTGTGGCACCTAGAGAGGCCTCGTGTTTGATCCAGAAACCTTGGCATAGGGACCCTCTACATAGCCTCTCTCGGTTTTCCTTCTCATTTCGGTGCTCTCGCTGTCCTACTGTTTTTAAATGCATGAAATAGTGCAGTTGGAGCCAGTGTAAGGTTGTCAAACGCTATATTTTGCAAACGGTGGGTCGTGGCACGAACGGACTGCACCGACATGTCCAGGTGGCTAGGTGAATGCTAGAGGAGGTGGTGTTTCGGTGCGCGAAAATGGTCGTTGCTTTTGGGCTACTTCGTTGGGCGTAGTCCCTTAAGAGCCCTGAGACCAAAATATCGTTCAACTTTGACGGGTGACTACTCGGACTCTGTGGCACCTAGAGAGGCCTCATCTAATCCGAAACCTCGGTGTAGGGACCCTCTACAATAGCCTCTCTCGGTTTTTTCCTTCTCATTTTGGTGCTCTCGTTGTCCTATTGTTTGCAAACGCGCGAAATAGTGCAGTTGGAGCCAGTGTAAGGTTGTCAAATGCTATATTTTGCAAACGGTGGGTCATGGCATCGAGCGGATCTGTACCCAAACATCATCTAGGTGGCGGTGAATGCTGAGGAGGTGGTGTTTTGGTGCGCGAAAATGCGTTGTTGCTTCCGGGCTACTTCGTTCGGCGTAGTCCCTTAAGAGCCACGAGACCAAAATATCGTTCAACTTTCGACGGGTGACTACTCGGACTCATGTGGCACCTAGAGAGGCCTCATCTAATCCAAACCTCGGTGTATAGGGACCCTCTCAATAGCCTCTCTCGGTTTTCCTTCTCATTTCGGTGCTCTCGCACTGTCTCTTGTTTGCAAACGCGTGAAATAGTGCGATTGGAGCCGGTGTAAGGTTGTCAAAACACTATATTTTGCAAACGGTGGGTCGTGGCACCAAGAACGCACTATGCCGACACATCCGGGTGGCTAGTTGAATGCTAGAGGAGGTGGTTTTTTGGTGCGCGAAATGGTCGTTGCTTTTAGGCTACTTCGTTCGGGCGTAGTCCCTTAAGAGCCCTGAGACCAAAATATCATTCAACTTTGACGGGTGACTACTCGGACTCTGTGGCACCTAGAGAGGCCTCGTCTAATCCAAACCTCGGTGTAGGGACCCTCTACAATAGCCTCTCTCGGTTTTTTCCTTCTCATTTCGGTGCTCTCGTTGTCCTATTGTTTGCAAACGCGTGAAATAGTGCAGTTGGAGCCAGTGTAAGGTTGTCAAATGCTATATTTTGCAAACGGTGGGTCGTGGCACCGAACGGACTGCACCGACATGTCCAGGTGGCCAGGTGAACACTAGAGGAGGTGGTGTTTTGGTGCGTGAAATGGTCGTTGCTTTCGGGCTACTTCGTTCGGGCGTAGTCCCTTAAGAGCCCTGAGACCAAAATATCGTTCAACTTCGACGGGTGACTACTCGGACTCCATGTGGCACCTAGAGAGGCCTCATCTGATCCAACACCTCGGTGTAGGGACCCTCTACAATAGCCTCTCTCGGTTTTCCTTCTCATTTCGGTGCTCTCGTTGTCCCTCTCTTGTTTTTTGAAATGCGTGAAATAGTGCAGTTGGAGCCAGTGTAAGGTTGTCAAATGCTATATTTTGCAAACGGTGGGTCATGGCACCAAACGGACTACACACAAAACTTCGGGTGGCTAGGTGAATGCTAGAGGAGGTGGTGTTTCGGTGCGTGAAATGGTTGTTGCTTCCAGGCTACTTCGTTCGGGCGTAGTCCCTTAAGAGCCCTAAGACCAAAATATCGTTTAACTTCGACGGGTGACTACTCGGACTCTGTGGCACCTAGAGAGGCCTCATCTGATCTGACACCTCGGCGTAGGGACCCTCTACAATAGCCTCTCTCGGTTTTTTCCTTCTCATTTCGGTGCTCTCGTTGTCCTACTGTTTGCAAACGCGAAATAGTGCAGTTGGAGCCAGTGTAAGGTTGTCAAACGCTATATTTTACAAACGGTGGGTCATGGCACCAAATGGACTATGCCGACACATCCAGGTGGCTAGGTGAATGCTAGAGGAGGTGGTGTTTTGGTGCGTGAAATGGTCGTTGCTTTCGGGCTACTTCGTTCGGGCGTAGTCCCTTAAGAGCCCTGAGACCAAAATATCGTTCAACTTTGACGGGTGACTACTCGGACTCTGTGGCACCTAGAGAGGCCTCGTCTGATCCGACACCTCGGTGTAGGGACCCTCTACAATAGCCTCTCTCGGTTTTTTCCTTCTCATTTCGGTGCTCTCGTTGTCGTCCTTTGTTTTGTAAACTCGTGAAATAGTGCGGTTGGAGCCGTGTAAGGTTGTCAAATGCTATATTTTGCAAACGGTGGGTCGTGGCACCAACGAGGCACGGTGTGCCGACACGTCCGGGTGGCCGGGTGAATGCTAGAGGAGGTGGTGTTTTGGTACGCGAAATGGTCGTTGCTTTCGGGCTACTTCGTTCGGGCGTAGTCCCTTAAGAGCCCTGAGACCAAAATATCGTTCAACTTCGACGGGTGACTACTCGGACTCTGTGGCACCTAGAGAGGTCTCATCTAATCCAACACCTCGGCATAGGGACCCTCTACAATAGCCTCTCTCGGTTTTTTCCTTCTCATTTCGGTGCTCTCGCTTGTCCTCTTGTTTGTAAACGTGCGAAATAATAGTGCGATTAGAGCCGAGTGTAAGGTTGTCAAACGCTATATTTTAAACGGTGGGTCATGGAACCAAATAGACTACGCCGATATGAACATCCGGGTGGCTGGTGAATGCTAGAGGAGGTGGTGTTTTGGTGCGTGAAAGCTTCGTTGCTTCGGGCTTACTTCATTCGGGCGTAGTCCCTTAAGAGCCACGAGACCAAAATATCGTTCAACTTCGGGTGACTGACTACTCGGACTCGTGGCACCTAGAGAGGCCTTGTCTAATCTGACACCTCGGTGTAGGGACCCTCTACAATAGCCTCTCTCAATTTTTTCCTTCTCATTTCGGTGCTCTCGCTTGTCCTATTGTTTGCAAACGCGTGAAATAGTGCAGTTGGAGCCAGTGTAAGGTTGTCAAACGCTATATTTTGCAAACGGTGGGTCATGGCACCAAACGGACTATGCGCCGACACATCTGGGTGGCCAGGTGAATGCTAGAGGAGGTGGTGTTTTGGTGCGTAAAATGGTCGTTGCTTTCGGGCTACTTCGTTCGGGCGTAGTCCCTTAAGAGCCCTGAGACCAAAATATCGTTCAACTTCGACGGTGACTACTCGGACTCAAGTGGCACCTAGAGACACCTCGTCCCGATCCACACCTCGGCGTAGGGACCCTCTACAATAGCCTCTCTCAATTTTTTCCTTCTCATTTCGGTGCTCTTGATTGTCCTACTATTTGCGAAACACGTAAAATAGTGCGGTTGGAGCCAGTGTAAGGTTGTCAAACAATATATTTTGCGAAACGGTGGCTCGTGGCACCAAACGGACTATGCTTGACATGTCCGGGTGGCCAAGTGAATGCTAGAGGAGATGGTGTTTCGATGCGTGACACGGTCGTTGCTTCCGGGCTTACTTCGTTGGCGTAGTCCCTTAAGAGCCACTGAGACAAAATATCATCTAACTTTGACGTGTGACTACTCGGACTTTGTGGCACTTAGGAGGCCTCTTCTAATCTGACACCTCAACATAAGGACCCTCCAAAATAGCCACTCTCAGTTTTTCCTTCTCATTTTGGTGCTCTCGTTCCTACTACTTGAAACGCGTGAAATAGTGAAGTTGGAGCCGGTGTAAGGTTGTGAAACACTATATTTTACAAACGGTGGGTCGTGGCACCGAACGGAGTACACCGACACATCTAGGTGGCTAGTTGAATATTAGATGAGGTGGTGTTTCGGTGTGCGAAATGGTCATTGCGCTTGGGCTACTTCGTTCGGCGGTCCCTTAAGAGCCCCGAGACCAAAATATCGTTCAACTTTGACGGGTGACTACTCGGACTCCGACTGGCACCTAGACTCTGTCTCAGACAACCTAGAGAGCCTCTCTTAGTTTTTTCGATCCAAAACCTCAACGTAGAGAGGCCGGTTGAACACTAGAGGAGGTGGTGTTTCGGTCGCGAAATGGTCATTGCTTTAGTGACTTGTACTTCGTCGGCGCGTCCCTTAAGAGCCACCGAGACCAAAATATCGTTCAACTTCGACGGGTAACTACTCATACTTTACGGCACCTAGAAAGGCCTCGTCGATCTAAAACCCGGTGTCGGGACCCTCTACAATAACCTCTCTTAGTTTTTTCCTTCTCATTTTGGTGCTCTCGTTGTCCTATTGTTTGTAAACGTGCGAAATAGTGCAGTTAGAGCTAGTGTAAGGTTGTCAAACGCTATATTTTACAAACGGTGGGTCGTGGCACCAAACCGACTGCACCAACATGTCAGGTGGCTGGTAAATGCTAGAGGAGGTGATGTTTAGGTAGAAAAATAGTTTTTGCTTCCGGCTACTTCGTTCGGGCGTAGTCCCTTAAGAGCCTTGAGACCAAAATATCGTTTAACTTCGACGGGTGACTACTCGGAAATCTTGGCACCTAGAGAGGCCTCGTCTAATGTGACACCTCGGCGTAGGGACCCTCTACAATAGTCTCTCAGTTTTTTCCTTCTCATTTCGGTGCTCTCGCTGTCCTATTGTTTGCAAACGCGTGAAATAGTGTAGTTTGAGCCAGTGTAAGGTTGTCAAACACTATATTTTGCAAACGGTGGGTCGTGGCACCGAACGGACTGTGCCGACACGTCTGGGTGGCTAGGTGAATGCTAGAGGAGGTGGTGTTTTGGTGCGTGAAATGGTCGTTGCTTTCAGGCTACTTCATTCGGGCGTAGTCCCTTAAGAGCCCTGAGACCAAAATATCGTTCAACTTCGACGGGTGACTACTCGGACTCTGTGGCACCTAGAGAGGCCTCGTTTGATCTGAAACCTCGGCGTAGGGACCCTCTACAATAGCCTCTCTCAATTTTTTCCTTCTCATTTCGGTGCTCTCATTGCTGTTATCACCGCTTGCAAACACGTGAAATAGTGCGATTGGAGCTAGTGTAAGGTTATCAAACTATTTTTTTCAAATGGTGGGTCATGGCACCGAACGGACTATGTCGACACATCTGGGTGGAAAGGTGAATGCTAGAGGAGGTGGTGTTTTGGTGTGTGAAATGGTCGTTGCTTTCGGGCTACTTCGTTCGGGCGCAGTCCCTTAAGAGCTCTGAGACTAAAATATCGTTCAACTTCGACGGTGACTACTCGGACTATGTGGCACCTAGAGAGCCCTCGTCTTTTTGACACCTTAGCGTAGGGACCCTCTACAATATCCTCTCTCGCTTTTCCTTCTCATTTTGGTGCTCTCGTTGTTCTACTATTTGTAAATCACGAAATAGTCCGATTAGAGCCGAGTGTAAGGTTGTCAAACACTATATTTTTTGAAACGATGGGTCGTGGCACCTAAATGCACTTTACGATGATATGTCCGAGTGGCTAGGTGAATGCTAGAGGAGGTGGTGTTTCGGTGCGTGAAAGTCGTTGCTTCCGGGCTACTTCGTTCGGCGCGCAGTCCCTTAAGAGCCACGAGACCAAAATATCGTTTAACTTCGACGGTGACTACTCGGACTCCATGGCACCTAGAAAGGCCTCGTCTAATCCAACACCTTGGTTGGGGACCCTCTACAATAGCCTCTCTCATTTTTTTCCTTCTCATTTCGGTGCTCTCGCTTGTCCTAATGTTTTGCAAACGCGTGAAATAGTGCGGTTGGAGCCGGTGTAAGGTTGTCAAACACTATATTTTACAAACGGTGCATCTTGGTACCAAACGGACAGTGCTGACACGTCTGGGTGGCCAGATGAATGCTAGAGGAGATGGTGTTTCGATGCGTGAATTGGTCGTTGCTTCGGGCTACTTCGTTCGGGCGCAGTCCCTTAAGAGCCACCGAGACAAAATATCGTTTAACTTCGACATGTGACTACTCGGACTCATGGCACCTTGGGAGGCCTCTTCTAATCTAACACCTTGGTGTAGGGACCCTCTACAATAGCCTCTCTCAATTTTTTTCTTCTCATTTCGGTGCTCTCGCTGTCTCTACTGTTTGCAAACGCGTGAAATAATGCGGTTGGAGCCGTTAAGGTTGTCAAACGCTATATTTTACAAACGATGGTTCGTGACACCGAATGGACTATGCGGATACGTCCGAGTGGCTAGGTGAATGCTAAAGGAGGTGGTTTTTTAGGTGCGTGAAATGGTCGTTGCTTAGGCTACTTCGTTCGGGCGTAGTCCCTTAAGAGCCCTGAGACCAAAATATTGTTTAACTTCGATGGGTGACTACTCGGACTCCGTGGCACCTAGAGAGGCCTCGTCTATTACGAAACCTCAGCGTAGGGACCCTCTACAATAGTATCTCTCGGTTTTTTCCTTCTCATTTGGGTGCTCTTGCTGTCCTACTATTTACAAATGCGTGAAATAGTGCAGTTGGAGCTAGTGTAAGGTTGTCAAACGCTATATTTTACAAACGGTGGGTCGTGGCAATGAACGGATTACGCCGACACGTCCGGTGAATGCTTAGAGGAGGTGGTGTTTCGGTGTGTGAAATGGTCGTTTCTTAGGGCTATTCGTTCGGGCGTGAAGTCCCTTAAGAGCCCCGAGACCAAAATGTCGTTTAACTTCGACGGGTGACTACTCGGACTCCGTGACACCTAGAGAGGCCTCATCCGATCGACACCTCGAAGTAGGGACCCTCTACAATAGACTCTCTCGGTTCTTTCCTTCTCATTTCGGTGCTCTCGCTGTCCTACTTTTTACAAATGAGCGAAATAGTGTAGTTGGAGCAAGTGTAAGGTTGTCAAACGCTATATTTAGCAAATGATGGGTCGTGACACCGAAAACCACTACTGGTGACATGTCGGGGTGGCCGGATGAATGCTAGAGGATGTATGTCTTGCTGCATGAAATGGTCATTGCTTTCGAAACTACTTCGTTCGGGCGTAGTCCCTTAAAAGCCACGAGACCAAAATATCGTTCAACTTCGACGGGTGACTACTCGGACTCATTGGTAGTTAGAGAGGCCTTGTTTGATTTGACACCTAGGCATATGGACCCTCTACAATAGATTATCTTAGTTTTTCCTTCTCATTTTGGTGCTCTCATTGTCATCGTTTGTAAACACATGAAATAGTGTAGTTGGAGCCGAGTGTAAGGTTGTCAAACGCTACATTTTGCGAATGGTGGGTCATGGCACCAAACCGAATGCACCGACATGTCCAGTGGCTAGGTGAACGCTAGAGGAGGTGATGTTTTGGTGTGCGAAATGGTCACCGCTTTCGGGCTACTTCGTTCGGCGTAGTCCCTTAAGAGCCCTAAGAACAAAATATCGTTTAACTTCGACGGGTTACTACTCGGACTCGTGGCACCTAGAGAGGCCTCGTCGATCGAAACCTCGGCGTAGGGACCCTCTACAATAGCCTCTCTCATTTTTTTCCTTCTCATTTTGATGCTCTCGCTGTCCTACTGTTTGGAAACGCGTGAAATAATGCGATTGGAGCCGAGTGTAAGGTTGTCAAAACGCTATATTTTGCAAACGGTGGGTCGTGGCACCAACGGATTACTGCAGACATGTGTCAGGGTGGCTAGGTGAATGCTAGAGGAGGTGGTGGTTTGGTGTGTGAAATGGTGTTTGCTTCCGGGCTACTTCGTTCGGCGAAGTCCCTTAAGAGCCACGAGACCAAAATATCATTTAACTTCGAAGGGTGACTACTCGGACTCCGTGGCACCTAAAGAGGCCTCATTTGATCCAACACCTCGGTGTAGGACCCTCTATAATATCCTCTCTCTCGGTTTTCCTTCTCATTTCGGTGCTCTATCACCGTCCCTCTTGTTTGCAAACGTGCAAAAAATAGTGCGATTAGAGCCAGTGTAAGGTTGTCAAAACGCTATATTTTGCAAATGGTGGGTCGTGGCACCGAACAGACATTGCCAAAACATCCGAGTGGCTAGGTGAATTCTAGAGCGAGGTGGTGTTTTGGTGCGCAAAATGGTTGTTTCCGAGCTACTTCGTTGGGGTGAAGTGCCTTAAGAGCTTTGAGACCAAAATATCGTTTAACTTCGACGGGTGACTACTCGGACTCTCTTGCACGTAGAGAGGCCTTGTTTGATCCGACACCTTAGTGTAGGGACCCTCTACAATAGCCTCTCTCAATTTTTTTCCTTCTCATTCCGGTGCTCTCGTTGTCCTACTGTTTGTAAACACACGAAATAGTGAAGTTGCGGCCAGTGTAAGGTTGTCAAAACGCTATATTCGCAAACGGTGGGTCGTGGCACCAAAAATACTACGCTAAAATGTCCAAGTGGCTAGGTGAATACTAGAGGAGGTGGTGTTTCGGTGCGTGAAACGGTCATTGTTTTCGGCTACTTCGTTCGGGCGCAGTCCCTTAAGAGCCCCGAGACCAAAATATCGTTTAACTTCGACGGTGACTACTCGGACTATGTGGCACCTAGAGAGCCCTCGTTTTCTACACCTTAGCGTAGGGACCCTCTACAATATCCTCTCTCGGTTTTTTCCTTCTCATTTCGGTGCTCTCGTTGTTCTACTTGTTTGCAAACACGTGAAATAGTGCGAGTTGAGCCAGTGTAATAAGTTTTCAAACGCTACATTTTGCAAACGGTGGGTCATGCCACCAAACAGACTATGCCGACATGTCCGGGTGGCCGGTGAATGCTAGAGGTGGTGGTGTTTCGGTGCACGAAATGGTCGTTGCTTCCGGGCTACTTCGTTGGGCGCATCCCTAAGAGCCCTCGAGACCAAAATATCGTTCAACTTCGACGCGTGACTACATGGACTCATGACACCTAGAGAGGCCTCGTCTGATCTGACACCTTGGTGTAGGGACCCTCTACAATATCCTCTCTCAGTTTTTTCCTTCTCATTTTGGTGCTCTCGTTGTCCTACTGTTTGTAAATGCATGAAATAGTGCGGTTAGAGCCATGTAAGGTTGTCAAACGCTATATTTTGCAAACGGTTGGGTGTGGCACCGAACGGATCGTCTGTAAAACATCCAGGTGGCCGGTGAATGCTATAGGAGGTAGTGTTTTGGTGCGTGCAAACGGTCGTTTCTTCCGGGCTACTTTGTTCGAGCGTAGTCCCTTATGAGCCCTGAGACCAAAATATCATTCAACTTCGACGGTGACTACTCAGACTCCGTGGCACCTAGAGATGCCTCTTCGATCCGACACCTTGGCATAGGGACCCTCTACAATAGCCTCTCTCAGTTTTTTCCTTCTCATTTTTTTGCTCTCGGTGTCCTACTTGTTTTATGCAAACGCGCAAAATAATGCGGTTAGAGCCAAGTGTAAGGTTTTCAAACGCTATATTTTGCAAATCGTGGGTCATGGCACCGAACGAACTGTGCCAACATGTCCGAGTGGCCAGGTGAATGCTAGAGGAGGTGGTGTTTCGGTGCGCGAAACGGTCGTTGCTTTCGGGCTACTTCGTTCGGGCGCAGTCCCTTAAGAGCCCTGAGACTAAAATATCATTCAACTTTGACGGGTGACTACTCGGACTCTGTGGCACCTAGAGAGGCCTCGTCTGATCCGACACCTCGGCGTAGGGACCCTCTACAATAGCCTCTCTCAGTTTTTTCCTTCTCATATCGGTGCACACGCGTAAGTATGGTCTTGTAAACACTTGGGGAGGAGTCGTTTTCAAAATTTACAACATTTTCAAAATTTACAACTTTTTCAAAATTTACAACATTTTCAAAATTTACAACATTTTGAAAATTTACAACATTTTCAAAATTTACTTGACTTTTTCAAAATTTACAACTTTTTCAAAATTTACAACTTTTTCAAACAATGAAAGCTTCTCTTAGCTTCGAGAATTTAAAATTCTCTACTAACAGTGCCAACCACGTGAAGGTGGAAGCTTTTATGGCACCACTAACCTAAATAAAAGTGTTAGTCAAAGAAATTTAAGTTTCAAATCAAAACCATATATACTATAGATAGATATAATGTACATGCAAAATACACAAATTTAAAATAAAATATATATTCAAACTTAAATCTAGATCTTTAATTTCTAAAAAAATTATATATATAAATTGAAAAGAAATTATATATATACCGGTACATGATCGCATTGTAAATTCATTCCAATGAACCATCAGGATCAGATCTACTCTGAATAGCAAACAAGATTGCTTCATGATCTGACTCTCAAACCTTCCAAAGAATCTTGTTATTAGGCCTTCCTCGATATCTATACAACTGAATATTTGTCACTAGAACTAGATGTGAATATAAGAGTATTTTCCTATGTGTCTCAAAGTTTTCAAACACCCAAACAGAGGATATTTTTAATGGATACCATCGAAGCCAAGTTCTAGTAACTACCACTGACCCTGTAGGATACTCAATATCTTCGCCATCTATAATAGGAGAAGTCAACTTCTTTCTTTCCTCCATGCAATGACATAAGAAATAGTCTGTTCCTTCTTCATTGTCTTCATTGCAATTCTGCAAACACATGTCCCGCAAAAAAATAACCAAGGAAAGTTCAACAAATCAAATTTAAATTACATATTAAAATTTCAATGGACATATAACTCAATTTACAAAAATTAAATAAATATAACCATATTCATACCTTGTCGCACTTAAAATTGAAATTTTGTCAAAGTCCTGGATGTTGTAACTTCATCTACAAAACAAGTCAGTAATGCTTGTGGAGGTTGATAACTAGGAAGCGGAGTTAGAGGCCTATAAATCCATCCTTCCACCCATTCTTGTGAATCACACTTAAAGAAGTGACAAATTCGATACAAAATGCATAAAATCATGTCAACTTTCTTGTCCATACGGCCCATGAAGTAGCTTCTAAGCTACAAAATGAGTGCATATCATCGGACCCAGTGAGTGTCATACAATCCTCGTAGTTAGCAATATGTTGTTCCTCTATCAACCAAAAATATCTGCAAACTGTGGAATTTTCTTGAGAACCTCGGGCCATGTTGTCAATACACCATTCCACTATGCTCTTTGCATCTTTTAATTTAGCACCATCTTTTTACTTCAACTCTTCTCTTGCAAGATCTCTTTTCACACATGCCCCTACACCGTCATGCTCTCCTTTTCCATGTCCAGCCTCAGTGAAACTCCAAATATGTTGCACACCCATCTTGACGTGCATTCTACTCATCCAATAAAATATTCGTGCATTCTTAAACTGAGACGTGTAATTATCTGACCATATATAATGTTGTTTGAAGTGGATGTCCCTATCGAAAAGTTTCCATAAAATAACTGGAAACACCCTTGCACAAATTCAGTAGAATGAGTATGATCATCACTGATATAAAAGTGGTACTCTCTTAAGATTTTTCGATCATTCTCTGTACTGATCAGGAGAATGTAGAAATGCTATATGCACAAAAATGGCAACTTGTACTGAGTTGTAATATTGCGATTGAACCTCCATTTATGGTTTCAATGTGTAATTCTTTACAAAATCGACCACCGAAAACAATAGTACCAATAGGAAATGTGTCTTTGCATAGCTTGAATTGTTCATCCAACCATCGAGCTCTATGTGTATGCCTCACATACTCATAAACAATTTCATCCTTAAATTTTCTCATAAATTGGAAAATGGGCATTTGTTTTGTAACTAGCTCACACCGTTTAGACTCTTTTCCATCTTTCAACTGGTATGCAACTGATTTATATTTATCAAACTCAACTAAATTATGTCCTATTGTACCTTCAATTTTCTCATGGATGCAACTTTCCAATTTAGGTAATCCACCGCATGTACTACAACTTCCATCTAAACAATCCCGACTATAAGAAAATTGTACAACTTCTTTTTCACAAAATATAGTAGGAATGAAATACCCGGAAGGTATTGGTGAACTTGAACACCACATTCGGATAACATAGTTTCGAATGAAAATTAGAACGAATACGTAAAAATTTAGCATAATGCATCGTAAATTCAACATGTTTCCTACAACAACAAGTGGTGTGAACATGGTTGATTTTCACATAGAATGGTTTCAACATTTCAAAAACGTTGACTAATTTTAATTTCTAGGATTCTCTTGTTCAAACTTATGAAAAAATTGAGTTTGAGTCATATCTAAGAAATGCTTTGGATGTGGTTCACGATTAGTAAAACTAACTCTTCGTTTTATAACATCTCTTGTATTAGGTGAAACTCTAGTGTTATCATGCCAAAATTTAATAACAACTTCTCTTATAGCATCGAATTATTTTTGTCCTTACGCGGTGCTCTGTGAGAAAATGCCCAAAAATTGGCATTATTGAGTGATTAAAGGATATTACGTCTTTCAATTGCTTTCATTAGAGTTTTTCAATTAACTTGCAACATTCGACTTGTTTGTGTAATCAAACGTTGTTTTTTTATTGATTCACTTACAACACTAATAGCAAGTACACGACGCACAATATTACTATCCCTAGTGCGTCTCTTGACACCAATAGTGTGATATGCATCATGAAGGTTTTCAATAATTATAGAGGTTTGTCCACGTATATTAGATGTTGTCAATCCTAAGGTGTTTAATGTAGGTCTCATTAAAATCAATTTCATCAAACTAACCAACAATGACATCTTTGGGAATCATTTAAAATTTCAAAATGATTATCCTAAATTTCGATGGCTTTTCTTCCGATTTGTCGTTCGAAAGTTTGTCGGACATTGGTTTCAAAATGTTTTCATCAATTTCAATAAAAAAATTAGGTTTCTTACGTAAAATCCTAGGAGGTGTTTTTGTCAAACTTTGCTTGTCTACGCTTCAACATGAATTTCCTTATTTACATTTTCATCATCTCCTTCAATTTCAACATTTTCTACATCATGAGTATTTAATTCTTCTTCAACATTGTGATAAAAAATTCTTCATCACGAGTATTTAATTCAACTTCAACATTGACAGTAGAAACATTACCTAGTTCTTCATTGCTTACAATAGTTGGGATTGAAGATGAACCTCTTCTAGATTCACGAAGTTTCCGCATTCGCTCAACATTTTGAATTTTGTTGGCCTCTAATTCGTTTGGTGCTTTTTTACTTAATGACTTCCTTTTTTGACTTCATTTTTTGTCTCCCATGATGTTTTGCTTCCGATGATAAGAAAAACATGCAGAAAAAGACAGAATTTCATAGTAATTCGTACGGTAAGGTCAGAGAGTAAAAATCACATGGTAATTCGAGCATTGGGATGTGTGTAAATATGATTTATAAACCGCGATCGCGCTTTATAAAGCGCGCTCGTGGTTTATAAAGCATGATCGTGCTTTATGTTTAAAAAACCATGATCGCGGATCTATCTGCCAAACCTAAGGCTCGGAAAATCTTTGTTTTTCACCAACCAAAGCTATGGAAGGTCATTATGAAGTGTAAAAGGTCAAAAAACCTCAAATCTGCTCTTCCAAAGACTTGAACCGTGCTAAAAAACTGAAAACATTTCACAAAAATGGTGCCATCGCGTAGGGGAGACTCTTAGCTTCGTAGAAATATTGTTTTTAAAGTGAATAGAATAAGATAAATATCATTTTATAATTTTTTACTAACAATAGGTCTTTAAGACATTTTTTCCCGTGAATTTTCATGTCTACATTTAAGACTTTAACTTTTGTTTTGCTTATCAAAATATTATAAAACTTATACCATCCCAAGCGTGGACAAATTCTATACACGTTAAAAAAAAAAAGAAAAATTGATTTTGATATTTTTTGATATAGTTATGGCGGGAAAACGGAAAGCGCTCCGTTTTCTAAATATTTTCATACCACTTTCACGGAAAAAATCATAAAAAAATATTGCTAAAAAAATACAAAATAAAATCCATCCTAAGATAGACAACTACATCTAACGTTTCACTAAAGGAAAAAAAAAATAACAAGATTTGGTCATCCAAAATGCGGGCAAACGGACTACAATCTTATAAGTTTTTTTAAAAAAAAACTAAGTCATATAATTTTAAGTGTTTAATATAGCTAAACTTGTCCGTTTTTTACAAAAATTAGTATTTTAGAAACTAGATTCCAAATGCTACGATTCATATTTATATAAATTTTTCTAATTTAGAGTGCGTGTATAGCTAATAATCCCTACAAGTTGAGATTTTGTTGTTTTTTGCAATATGATGTCCACGGATGACCCTATATTTGTCCATCAACTTCCTGCACTTACCTCGTGAATGGTATTTTACAATACTAACATATATAATGCTGCCAAAAAAATGAACGGGGCTATATCAGTATTTCCAGGGATTTTATGCATGGTTGTTGGGGTGCACCTACTATGGACCCACATCTATGTACCGTGGGTGTGAAATGCACCCAAATCAGCACCTGTGGTGTACCTGTTGCATTCTAATACACCCTCATGCACCCGGTGCATCCACCCCTAAAACTTGTGCACTACGATAGAAAACATGTTTAATATATAAAAAAACCAAAACCTGCAAGGAGAAATGAAAAAAGTGAAAGAAGATATACTTGATTTCAGTTTTATGATGATTTGTTTCAAGTTTGATGTTTCGATTTAAATGTTACAGTATACCCAATATTACAGTGTGTGCAAGTTTTGGGGTATAGACCCTACATATACCTCGCACCCTATCCACCTTGTGTACCACCACGTCTCCATTGTATGTATCCATATTTGGGGATTTTAAACCACCTTCTACATACCCTTGCACCTCCACACCCATGTATTCTTGGCATTCTTTCACTCCTCCTTGGAGCTATTAGCTTGTACAAACTTGGGTCACTATTACAAGAGGGTGATTTGAGACAATAGTTTGAGATAAAATTTAATGTTTGTCTCTACATTCTTTTTTTTTCAAACTTTTGTCTCTAAATTCCTTTTTAAAACTTTTAATAGTTTATTCACCTTTTCAATTACGCTTGACAAAACCATTTGAACTTTTATCTCATCTCCATCTGCTTTCCAATCCTAACAAACCTAATCACAGACAAAGCGATGGTGGCTAGTATGTCTGCTAGCTTGAATGCCAGATGGGTTTCTGTGGATGGAGGTGTTGTGGTTTGGCCTCTTCCTGGAGCAGCCCAAATTCCAATTCCCTACCAAAATTTTGGATTATATGCTCCTAAGATAGTGTCTATCACTCATTTCTGCTTTTATGTTTGGGGTTCTTATTTGGTGGTGACGACCGGATCGACTATTTATGGCTTTTCCTTTCAGCCATTGGATAGCTATGATGCCCATAATCCAAATGATTTATAGAATATGGTAGTCTTTGCTGAATAAGAAGGTTCACCTAGAATCTTCATGAAAGTAGCAGCTGAGGCTGATCAAAAGAAGACGAAGATATTTGAACAAAACCCCGAGGTCGATTACGAAATGGAAGAGTCGTTAATGCAATATTTGTATTTAGAATTAAGGGTATGAATCCTTCCTTGAGTTTATGTGCTTTTATGTTTGGGGTTCTTCTTTGGAGCGCACTTCGCAACAATATTGTGTTGGACATCGAGGAGGAAACCAAAGGTTTTGGATCTTTTTTCCTATTTTGTTTCTACACTTTAGGGCTTACAGACGGTCCAATCTGAATTTGATATTACATCTCGGTAAAATGCATAGTATTCGGAAGAAATATGGGGTTCCTTTTGGAGATATCGACATTACTATAGTTTTGTTTTGGAGATATCGACATTACTATAGTTTTGTTTTGTTAAGAAACTTTGCAAAAATCTACTTTTCTCTCTCTCACACTTGCTTGGGCAAGCTAGGGTTTGTTGAGCACTCTGTATGTTTTGAACTCACGTGCTACCATGTTTTCTTCCTCATTTGGTGCTCACCATTAATCAAAATGGTTTTGATTTCATTTCCCATTGTGCATAAGAGGTGAAAGTAAACAACGAGTGATTTACATTTCCATTGATGATAGAAAATGTCACGTATCAAGTGGTAATTGTCCATGGGGATGATCTGATGGCTAATAACATAATTCTAGTGGCATTCTTAATCAACTTTTTCCTTATTGCGATGTATATTTTTATTGCACCTAATTCCCGATGCCATCCTTCTAACCTGTGCAAAATAGGATTTTGGAACCTGGTATTTTGAACCATTAAAACATTTAGGGAAATGGGAATGTTTTCATTTTTATAGTTGCCACACCCAGAAAAACCTGTGTGTAAAATATGGAAGCATGCACAAGGCCACCCAAAGAAAATCTATATTACAGAACTTGCTTAACCAAAAAGGAATTCGATGTGGATTGTGATGGGAATGTTGGCGTGTTGGGTGTGCAGTAGATGACAACACCCAGATGATCTCACCGATGGAAAATGAATGTTGATTACCTTTGATTTTCCTTGGAATTTCAGATACAACTCCAAAAATCTGGTTGTGAAACAGAGCGATCAAGTGGGGAGCATACATGGAGTGGTGGTTAAAGGTTAGCTTCCCCTTTCTCTTTTTTGTCTTTTTCCCATAAGAGGTTTGCAACCTAGAAAGGGATATTTCAATTTTTTTCTTTTGTGGCAGTATTTTTTTATTGGTTTCTATCTATTGTGAGAAACCACGAACTGGTAGGCTACCTGTTTGATTCCCCTATTTTAGATAGTTGACTTGAACTTTGTGGGCAAGGGTTGTTTGAATGATTTTATTTAACTTCACTCTATCTAAGATTTGATAGACCCAATGCTGCAAGCATTTCCCACATAAAACATAAGATGGAAACAACAATGGCCTATGGAATTAAATCTAAAATGGCCCCAACTTTACCTCGCTTAAAAATTAGTACTTAATATTATATTACAAAGATTATAAAATATCAATAAGCAAAACTATAACAAAAGAGAGGAAACTACTCTAAACATTAAATCAGAACAAGTAGGAACCATTTACAAAGAATTTAAAGATGTTTTGATTCATTGAAGTAATATTTTACTTATATATGATTTTGTTTATCTCAGTGTATAAAATGAAAATAAATCTCACTATGATTGCAGGATCCTTTCAATAAATAAAATATTGAACGAGAACATCTTAAGCCTTATAAAATATGAAATCACAATTATCATTAGGAATTTTCAATCATACAACCCAGCAGTAGCAGTTAAACATTGGTTAGAAGCCAAAAATATGAGAAAGTAGAGAAAATTTTTTTACCAACAAGTGAGATAAGAATTAACAATCCAGCACCAAGTTCCACGGCTCTTCTGCTTTCCATCTTTGTCACTGCAATGGTGTGAACATTCTCGGTAAGATTATTTAAACCCATTCCAGTGGCCCAAAGTCCTGCCAAGATGCTAGTTAAGCCTTCTAAATCAATTCCTCTGCTCAAAACACCAGGTGGTGGAGCCCTTGATGCTATTAAAATTGAGACTGCATGATATGATCAAACGTAAGTCCAACCAAACAGAAGATTAAGACCTGGTTAATTTAATAGCATGGACACTACATTTCTAATATTAAAATATATAACCTATGAAATTGAAATAAGGTGTTACAATGATTTATAAAATATAAAAATAACAACCAACTTGAATGTGAGCACTACTAACATTTCTAATTGAGATCTATTTGTTTTGACTTGTGTTTCAATGCAACTTGAAACATTTTGTAAGCTTTTCCTGGAAAATCATCAAGGCACTGTGAAAAACCATTTTCCACTTGGAAGAAATGATTTTATCACTAAATACCTAAACGATTTAACATATGGTGCAAAACTAACTTACAAATTTTGAGCAGAGGCATGGTAAATTTTAAAACCAACTCGAATATACACAACATTTCTAGCTGCAAGAACTTCTTTGGAGAAATAAAGAGCTGCTAGGAAATATGGAACAAAAGAATCAAGGCCCTACATATTAAGAAAAATGTTTCAAGTAATCTTAAAAGGATAACATTGGGAAACAAGTTTCATTTCAAATCCAAGATATGGATAAATGAAATGATTACATTATGACCGATATCCGCCACATAATTTATCGATCATCCGTTGGGTTTTAGTATGGTAGAATATTAAAAGAAATTACAAAAGGCACCGTGAAAAACCATTTTCCACTTGGAAGAAATAGTTTTATCACTAAATACTTAAACGATTTAACATATGGTGCAAAACTAACTTACAAATTTTGAGCGAGAGGCATGGTAAATTTTAAAACCAACCGCAAATATACACAACATTTCTAGTTACAAGAACTTCTTTGGAGAAATAAAGAGCTGCTAGGAAATATGGAACAAAAGAATCAAGGCCCTACATATAAATAAAAACGTTTCAAGTAATCTTAAAAGGATAACATTGGGAAACAAGTTTCATTTCAAATCCAAGATATGGATAAATGAAATGATTACATTATGACCGATATCCCACATAATTTATTGATCATCTTTTGGGTTTTAGTATGGTAGAATATTAAAAGAAATTGCAATTCACATTTTATTTTAATTAGTGGGAATTCATACAACATATTTTAATTTAGCTTTCATAAATGCTTCAAAAATTTCTTTAGTTTTCATAGAAGCATAAAAGAGATCTCCTCTACCAAAAATTTCTTTTCGGACCTTTCAATTCCATCTAAACTAGAGGCTTCTCATTCTTCCCACAAACACACAAAAAGGTCACACACCCATGTCTCTCTGCTCTGTATCATCCTTAAAATCAAGCTAGATGATCCTTTTGTTCTCTGGAGATGGTTCACCATGATTCATTGTGAAGATATTCTTCTTTTTAGAAAATTCTTCTATCCGAATATTTGAGTCATGTTGTATTTCTTGAAATATTTTGTGTTGGTAGCTATAAAGCCTTGCAGGTTGTTATAGGTTATCTTGTTTCTTCCTCCGTGTTGTTTTTCTAGACACCTACAATACTTTAAAATATTTGACATACATAATGGTGATTTAGATGACTCTTCAAATTTATTAAAGAGAATCCTGAGCTCCGGGCCCAAAAACAATGTTTCTTCAACATTAGCGGCATTTGATAAGATTAATGAAAGTTGAATTATTTTTGTTTATATTTAATTTATCTATCAATATATTTGGATTAGTATTATTGTCTTAACCACTTATACTATGTTAAGACATCCAGTAGTTTATCGTCATTTTGATGTGGGAAAATTTCTTCTATATGTGAAATAGTAAAAATTGATGTGATCTTTATAATTTATATTGATAATTGTTTAAAACTAACAAATACCTTTAATGAATTCTTTACTTGTCACTTGCCATGGATTTTATGAAAATATTTATGGCTTCATAGATCAATTTCTATAAGGAAATAGATCGATTTCTTTGTTTCAGTAGATTTGATTATTCAATTTTTTTCATACAAAGACTCAAACTAGAAAGGCGATTTAAAATCAATGCTAAAGAAATAGGTAATAATTACTTCTTATTGACCCTTCTCTTCTAATGCTTTTGATTTTGAATGCAGGAATATTCTACGTACTATGATCACAATAAAGTTTTAGGTAGAGAAACATTCATTTCAAGATTTCAATTTAAAAGGTATATAACAAGTTCTAAAGTATTCATCTTCCACAACTTCCATAGTATTCAAACTCAATTTTTATATTGTTTCCATATATGTGTGATTTGTAGAAAGGCTACTAATTTCCTATTGTTACAAAAATATAAAAGACAAACATCATAATCAAACTACAAATCCATTTAGAGGAGTTCCTCAATCTTTTGTCATATTTAACACATGAATTAAAAACAAATGTGATGACAATAAACAAATAATACAATTTTCCATTTAATAAGGAGCGAACAAGCTAAATTTTCCACCTTTCCTACTTTAAAATTATGATATTTCTAAGATGATTTCAAAAACCAAGTCATTCGAACATAATGGAGGGACAAAATTTAGAAATGGTGTTTAGAAATTGTTAAGATTATTCTTATCTTATATTATACATTCAATCAAGATTCTTCGTAATGTATCAACTCCTCTACAAAATGTTAGTTTGCACTTGCATTTTGATGTAATTTTTTTGGCGTTTCTAGTCACCTAATTCTATTTATACATATATTGCTTCTTCTTCCCTTTATTAAAATCTTAATTTTTGGGACAATTAGTCATATCATGGTCTTGTATTTGTTATGCCCTATTGAATTTTTTACTTCCTTGCTTCTTGCTTTTATGTATTAGTGGTTATTAGTTTCTCCTCTACCCCTGAAACACATTATCTTCCACAGGATTTGCCATATCATGGCCTTGTTTCAATTATTTGAAAGTGAAAATTATTATTAAAATTTTAGGCAATTTAGAGCAATTATATTCATAAATGCAGCCATGTGTTCAAATTGTTGGTGACATCAACAACATAGACAGTAACTCTGACGCATGATTTAAAATGGAACCACAGTCAATTTACAAGTTTGACCCTAGAAGATGGAGACATGGACCAACCTTGGCATTAAGGCCTTCCATTTTGAACACAAACTCAAAAACATTTAAAATTACTTGGGTTGTACAAAGGAAGGCACAATGTTTCCACCACTCCCACTGTAATCAAATGAAGCCGAGCCAGCATATGGATGAATGGCCAACACTCCCCCTCCAAACTTTGTCGTCTCTTCGTCCCTCTCATTATCTCCCATATCTTCTGCTATGGCTTCCAACTCCTTCATCACTTCACTCATTTTGGGTCGATTTGTGCCATAATCTTCACAGCAATGTAGAGCTAACCTTACAAAGCTTCCTAAAATGGAGGGAGTCATGGGAGACTCTGCGAGTATTGTATCTAACAAATGGTGTTTGTGCAATGGCATTTATTCTTCTGCCTCAATTGTAGTCCTCACCTCTCTAACCAGATATTTCCCTCGTTCAATGGGCTCTTGCCACTCAATATTTCCATGCACCACGCCATAATCGGACACGTCTCTCTTGAACTTAGCTGATGTGTCATGTAACACTCTGGTCCGTAACCCCGCCCAATCACGCAAAATGGATTATGAGATTGTTTAAGAAAATCCATAAACTGCTTAAAAGAGTTCATGTAGTTACCAAAGTGTTCCCTTCACTTGAGTTGTGATATGACCACTTGCGCCGTGTCTTTATCGCTTGGAAAGGCCGAAATCTGCTACCTTGGCATTTAGAGTTTCATCGAGGAGAATATTGATGGACTTCACGTCTCTGTGAATTATGGGCGGATGTACATGCTCATGGAGATATGTTAAACCGTTCACCGCCCCCAATACAATTTGAAATTCTCTTTCGCCAATCAAGGATGATTCCTATTCTACTGTTAACATGAAATTATGTGTTTAGTTTCAAGAAAATGCTGATTAAGTTTACCAGAGAGAGACTGCTCTCGAATGATCCGTTTGGCATGTAATCATAAACGAGCATATGTTCCCCTTCTTCAAAACAAAATCTGATGAGTCCCACCGTATTCATGTGATGAAGTTGAGACAATAGTTCTATTTCGGTCTTGAATTTGGCTCCACCCCGCATAGACTCCTCTGTCACCCTCTTCATGGCTACCATTTGTCTCACAACCCAAAAGATTCCTTTGTACACCTGCCTTTCCATACAAACAAATGCAAGCTGTTCACTTTTGCACATGTAAATACAACCGAAAACCATAATTCTTCAAACTCTCCACTCTGTGATGTTCGGGAACACATATTTGAAACATAATTTTACCAGACTAAATAAAAAGATTGAGAAATATGAAATAGATAAAGCAATCAAGAATGACAGGCCTCAGTAGATTCTCTAGAATCCAAAAGAGGCTTAGTATAAAAAGCTTTATCACATTGCACTAGTCTAAATGAAATAAAAATTACAAAGAGAGAAAGAAGGGTATTTATGCCAACTCTGCAAGAAAGAGAAGGTAACGAACAAGATTAAAAGCAATGTTGCATTATCCTACCAAATCAAGAGCAAATATGACAAAGAAAAGTAAGAAGATAATAGTTTACAATGTTTGTTGAATCTGTCAATGCATTTATAACCTCACAAACAAGCGAATGACAAACTTGTGTGAAATAGAATTGATGTGAAGGACAACTAAAACTCTATAATAAAACATGATGCAATTGCAAAGGTACCTAAATAAACGTATCTCAACCTGGCATGGACCTTACAGAGTATCTTTGTATTTAATCGAAAAAAGTCCTAGTTCTATTGAGTTTAATTTAAATGCTGATATTATTGTTATCACACCCACAAAAAAAGGTAATTAAAGAGTGGGACATTACCTTGCCATAGCCTCTAGATCCAATTACGTTAAAGTGGAAAAATTATTCGTGAGCTTGCCTCTTAGTTCCTCGAATGAAAATCACCTTGCCCTTCTAATTTGGGGACACCTCCGCTAATTTCACCTCTTAAGACCCCAGGGAACCCGATGAAATACAAATGCACCCTCAATACAAAAACCAAGCAACTCACCTATATGCAATTTTACACAAGTATATACTGTGTGTAATGCAATAAGCTTCTTGAAGAAATATTGTATACCAAATGGTCTCGCTATTTTTAACTGCCTTTTCTGCTTTCTTTTAATCATCAATGTATAAATCCCGATGGCAAGAATAACAAGGACTAGCAGTCTTTGCACTTTGAATGCCATTCCGATGATTGCCCCTGTTTCTTAATCGCTTAGACAAGTATTAGTATTAGTATTAGTATTAGTTAAGTTTCTTCGTAATCTATTAAGACCAGTGCATGATTACTTTGGACTTACATTGTGGTTAACAAGTCTATTGGGATACATCAAATGAATTGTTGTTGAGGTCCCCGCGAATACCACACCCAAACATTATTATTAGACTTCACAACATAAATGGGGAATCTTTGCAGGGTAGCTTGCTACAGTCTATATTGCTCACAATGTTGGAAATATGCATGTGATGCATATTTAATTCCAACTATAGCTTTTTTAGGAAAGCTAATTTTAGCTTTAGTCTTGCTTTAGTTTGCTTTAGTTAAGTTAGCTTTATCTTATTTTTATCATTAGATTTAATTCAAATAAATCTGTTTTAAATCATGCATAGCATGCAACTGTTTTAAAGCATGAGTTTAGATTTAGAATGCTCAGTTGAAGAGCTGTTAGTGGGTGAGTTATTCTATTTAAATAACAACAATTGTAATTGCTTTGTATGCACACACAAAGGTGTGAAATCTGCACAAGCAAGGAAGGATGTGTATTGAAAGCACACAGCTGCACGCACAATTGTAAAGAGCTGAAGCTCTGAGTATGATGAAGCTTTTATTAATGGAGATTATGCACAACAATGCTGGTTTGAATATTCATATGTTTATGCAAGTTATTTAAGTATTCTGTTTATTTCTTTTATGTTGTTTGTTGTATAAGACTGCAGATTTTCTACAAATTGGTATCAGAGCAAGGTTATTCCAGCAGCTTATTAAATTGGTAACAAGCTATGGCTTCTACATCCGGTATGTAAACACCGCAATTTAATGGAAAGAATTACGAATATTGGTCGTTGACCATGAAGGCGCTATTCAGATCTCAAGACGTGTGGGAGATCATTGAAGATGGGTACACAGAGCCCGCAAATGCAAAGAACGATATCTTTGCACTTTCTCAAGCAGAGAAAGATACTTTGAAGGAGTTACGAAAGAAGGATGGCAAAGCTCTTTTCTATATTCATCAGGCAATGCATGAAAGCATTCTTCCAAGAGTGGCAGCAGCCAGTCAAGAAAAGACTACATGGGATACTTTACAAGTTGCATATCAAGGTAAGGAGAAAGTAAAAACGCCAAGCTACAGTTACTTCGTAGAGATTTTGAGAATTTAGCAATGAAAGATTCAGATTCTGTAGAATCATTTTTTACTTATGTAGTTGGCTTAGTCAATCAAATCAAATCTCATGGTGAGACTCTTGAGGACAGAAGGATTATTGAAAAATTTCTTAGAAGTTTGCCTATGAAATTTGATCCTTTAGTTGTTGCTATTGAAGAAACTAAGGATCTGAGTCAGTTTTCTATTGATGAGTTGCATGCATCACTAATCAATCATGAACAGAGGATGAATAGATCACATGCAAGTGTAGATCAGGCTTTTGCATCTCAGACAGCAGGTAGTCGTGGCAAAAGAAGAGGAAGTTTCAGCCCAAGAGGCAGAGGAAGAAGTCCATGCAGAGGACGTGGCAGCAGTTCATCATACTCAAGTGGAAGAGGACATAATCAAGAACAGAGTTATGGTCAGAGACAAGATAAGTCTCATGTTCAGTGTCATTATTGCAAGAAGTATGGGCACTATGCTTATGATTGCAAGAAAAAGCAATATGATCAAGAGAGACAAAATCAAAATCAGGTTGGAAGTTCTATTTCTAAACCTATGTTTATTGCATGCACAAGGATTGCTGAAGCAATACCTTCTTTATCCCCTATTGAATGTAATTTGTCAAAAGAGAGTCCATGTGATGTATGGTATTTAGATTCAGGTTGCAGTAATCACATGACAGGTAATCTAGATTTGTTTTCTAGTTTGGATGATTCAGTTAAGAGTGATGTAACTCTTGGAAATAACAATATTGTGTCTGTGAAAGGAAAAGGCACGATTAGTATTCTAACAAGACAGGGGGAGAAAACAAGTATGCAAGATGTTTACTATGTTGCAGGTTTGAAACATAACCTTATGAGTATTGGACAATTGGTACAGAAAGGATACCGAGTCTATATGGAAGACAATGAGTGCGTGATTGTGGACAAAGCTCCTAGCACTCAGTTGATTGCAAAAGTGAAGATGAGCAGCAATAGGATGTTTCCATTGATTTTGAAACCTGGAAAGAAGAAGAAATCAGATCTGTTTGTAGCAAAGTCATGCGTTAAGCCAAATCAGTCTTTTGTTGAGTCCTGCACTCAAACAGATGAGTCCTGCGCCAATGAAAATCAAGTCTGCGCTGAAGGAACACAATCAGCTTTTCATTCAGTTATGAAGGATGAAACATGGCTTTGGCATCTAAGGTATGGACATTTGAATTTTGGAGGTTTGAATTTATTATATAGAAAAAATATGGTTAAAGGTTTGCCATTGATTCAGAAACCTGAAAGGGTATGTGAAGGTTGTATTTTGGGAAAGCAACACAGAGATTCATTTCCAGTTGGCAAAACAGCAAGAGCAAGTGCACCACTTGAGATTGTACATTCAGATTTATGTGGACCTATGCAGACAACTTCTATTGGAGGTTGTATTTATTTTATGACATTCATTGATGATTACACAAGGAAGACATGGGTTTATTTCCTGAGAAATAAATCAAATGCCTTTGATACATTTCAGCAGTTCAAGGCATTAGTGGAGAAGCAAAGTGGATACTACATCAAATTTCTCAGAACGGATAGAGGAGGTGAGTATGTTTCTAATGAGTTTATGAATTTTTGCAGATATCATGGTATACACAAGCAGTTTACTACTAGGTATACACCACAACAGAACGGTGTGGCAGAGAGGAAAAATAGAACCATCATGGAGATGGCGAGAAGCATGTTGAAGGCAAAACATCTTCCAAATGAGTATTGGTAGAAGCAGTAGCAACTTCTATTTATATTTTGAATAGGTGTCCAACGAAACTTGTTAGGAACATGGTTCCTCAACAAGCATGGACTAATAGGAAACACAGTGTTTCACATTTCAGAGTTTTTGGTTGTGTAGCATATGCACATGTACCTGATGAGCTAAGGAAGAAGTTAGACAACAAAGGAGAAAAATGTATTTTTGTTGGGTATTCAGAGAATAAAAAAGCATACAAGTTGTACAATCCAGTCACTGGAAAGGTTGTGATCAGCAGGGATGTACAGTTTATTGAGAATGAAGCATGGGATGGAAGTATAGAGAAAACAATGAGTATAGCAACATCTATTCCACATGATGATATGACAGATGAAACTTTAGAGAAACAAGCTACTGTATCTACAAATCTTGGACATGCACCACAAGTTGTAGCACAAGCTACACCTCCATCTATAGTCAGGAGGTCACCAAGATTTCAGCCATCTTCAGCCATGCAAGAGACACCACAGGAACACCAGAAGCTACTCCATCACCACAAAGTAGTCCTGCATCGAATACTCCTTGCAAGGAAAACAAGAAGTCTAAGTGAGATTTATAATGTTGATACAACTAATTCATTTTTAGTTTTTGCATTATTTTCTCAAGCTGCAGATCCAGTATATTACGAAGAG
This sequence comes from Taxus wallichiana var. yunnanensis, assembly GCA_018340775.1. Classification (NCBI taxonomy): domain Eukaryota; kingdom Viridiplantae; phylum Streptophyta; class Pinopsida; order Cupressales; family Taxaceae; genus Taxus; species Taxus wallichiana. The sequence continues at coordinate 537,522,124 of CM031243.1, forward strand.
GCTATAAAGAATGAAGTTTGGGAAAAAGCCATGGATGATGAGATTGATGCTATAGAGAAGAATCAGACATGGGAGCTAATGGATCTTCCAAAAGGAAAGGACGTGATAGGAGTCAAGTGGGTCTACAAGACAAAATACAATGTTGATGGAAAAGTACAAAAGCACAAAGCAAGGCTGGTTGCAAGAGGTTTTACGCAGCAATATGGAGTTGAATACAACGAAACATTTGCACCAATAGCACGTTTGGATACAGTAAGAATGGTTTTAGCAATTGCAGCTCAAAACAAATGGCCTATTTATCAGATGGATGTTAAATCAGCATTCTTAAATGGATTCCTTGAAGAGGAAGTTTATGTAAATCAGCCATAAGGTTATGGGATTGAAGGTTATGAAGGAAAAGTATACATATTGAAGAAAGCACTCTATGGTCTCAAGCAAGCACCTAGAGCTTGGTACAATAGAATAGATTCTTATTTGATTGAGAATGGTTTCAATAGGAGCAGCAGTGAGCCTACCTTATACACCAAGATAAATGAGCAAGGTAAAATTTTAATTGTTTGTTTATATGTAGATGATTTGATCATTACTGGAAATCTATCTCAGTCATTCAAATCAGCCATGAAGAAGGAATTTGAGATGACAGATCTTGGTCTTATGCATTAATTTTTGGGTATTGAAGTTCAACAATCAGAAGGTGAAGTTTTTATCTCACAAGCAAAGTATGCAAATGATGTTTTGAAAAGGTTTAACATGTTGAATTGTAAGCCAACGACCAACACCAGTTGTAGTAGGTTTGAAGTTGAGCAAAGAGGATGAAGGATCATTTGTGGATCCAACATTGTTTAAAAAGTTAGTTGGAAGTCTTATGTATTTGATGGCCACAAGGCCTGATATTATGTATGGTGTAAGCCTCATATCAAGGTTCATGGAATCTCCAAAAGATTCACATTGGCAAGCTGGAAAAATAATTTTGAGGTATGTACGTGGAACAAGAAATTATGGAATTCTTTATTCAAGTTCGATGAGTTCAAACTCATTGGTTTTACAGATAGTGACAATGCTTTGAAGTATAGATAATCGAAAAAGCACATCCGGATATACTTTTCACTTTGGAACAGAGTGGTTTCATGGGCATCAAAGAAGTAGCCCATTGTCACGTTATCTTCAGCGAAGGCAGTAGTATGTAGCAAAGCAACCGGCAGCATGTCAAGTCTGTTTGGATGAGAAGAGTGTTGGCAGTTTTACAAAGTAAAACAAGAGGAAGCTACACATATTTTTTGTGACAACAACTCAGCCATAGCGTTGTCCAAAAATCATGTTTTTCATAAGAGGAGCAAGCATATTGATACGAGGTATCATTTCATCAGGGAGCTGGTAAACAACAAGGAAATTCATCTTGAATTTTGTAGATCTGAAGATCAGTTTGCAGACATTTTTACAAAAGCTTTAGCAAAAGAAGTTTTTGAATATTTGAGAGATTGTTTGGGAGTATGTGATCCTGCACATGGCAGATCTGAAAAAGCAAACACAACTCTAGAAGAGTGAAAGCTACAGTTTGAAATTAAGGGGGAGTGTTGGAAATATGCATGTGATGCATATTTAATTCCAACTATAGCTTTTTTAGGAAAGCTAATTTTAGCTTTAGTCTTGCTTTAGTTTGCTTTAGTTAAGTTAGCTTTATCTTATTTTTATCATTAGATTTAATTCAAATAAATCTGTTTTAAATCATGCATAGCATGCAATCGTTTTTTTAAAGCATGAGTTTAGATTTAGAATGCTCAAATGAAGAGCTGTTAGTGGGTGAGTTATTCTATTTAAATAACAGCAATTGTAATTGCTTTATATGCACACACAAAGGTGTGAAATCTGCACAAGCAAGGAAGGATGTGTATTGAAAGCACACAATGCATGCACAATTGTAAAGAGTGAAGCTCGAGTATGATGAAGATTTTATTAATGGAGATTATGCAGTGCAGTGCTGGTTTGAATATTCATATGTTTATGCAAGCTATTTAAGTATTCTGTTTATTTCTTTTATGTTGTTTGTTGTATAAGACTCGCAGATTTTCTACATTATTATTAGACTTCACAACATAAATGGGGAATCTTTGCGGGTAGCTTCTGCTATGCAGTCTATATTGCTCACAAGTATTGCGTTGCTCATCCTAGATAAGTCGGTAAAATACCATTCATTTTATTGTTTGAAATATGCCCGTAAGTACAAATTGTTCTACAGCTTACCACGCTAATCTCAAATGTTTTCATTTATAAATTATCTCGTGGAATAAAATAAAAAAGCTTGCATTTCACCCACGTTTTCCAACGAAGTAATGTTCGACGGTAGTGAACCTTCCAAAGAGTTGGCATTTTATCATGGGTAAACCTCCCAAATTTGGGAAATGTGTTGTATTCTACATGGAAAGTAGAAGAAATATTTAACCAATGAAACATGTTTAAGTATAATTGACTTTGTAGAGTTTGGGCTATTTGTTGGATTTTCATGCTTTGAGTAGAAGAAAGCATTAACTATAAGAAATTATGTCATTAGTATGATAGGTAGAGTAGCCATCGCCCTATTTGCTATTACATAAAAAGGTTATTACATCTTTGCTTAGCTCACTTTTATGTGGAATTCAAATCATGTTCATTTCTGTTGCTCCTCAAATGGTACCATGTTCAAGGCCGAAAGGGAACTAATCAAGACGCCATGCTCCTCTGGGAGGTATTTCCAAACATTCAAGACTGAATGACATGGTAATTATCCTGAATAAAAAATTAATGAGTTTTTAGTTGAACTCGTGAAATCGATCATTATTACTTAAACACTTCTTAATTTTCAGGATTTTGGTTCAAGAAAGGAAACCGCTTTTATGTGGAGTATTTGACGGGCATGGTCCATTTGGGCATCTAGTAGCCAAATGTGTGAGTGACTCGCTACCATCAAAGTTGTGCTCCCAATGGGAAATTGAGGTTAAAGATGATGACAGTTAAAGTAAGTTAATAGTATGGTGGGAAGCGTGAATAATCCTGAGGACTCAACCATGGACGATGGATAGACTATAGTTAGCGTGAACAATCTGAGTAATTATTTTACCATGTGTTTTGATCTCACATTTTAGGACTCAAAGAATAATTGGTAAATGGAATCTCATTCCGTATAATTATTAAATAATAACTTACATTCTATGTTTCTTGGGATCAGGGAAAATACTTGGTTATTGGTAATGTTGGAGAGTCAAGAGTAGTTTTTTGTACAAGAGGTCAAGACAATTCTTTGGATGCAGTGTAGTTGACAGTGGATTTGAAACCCAATCTTTCGTATGTCTTGCGCTTTGTTTCTCTCCGCAGAAATATCTTTTAAATTCCATGCTTATTGTATCCATATTCTTTATTGCAAAGATATCAGTTTGAATGATGGTTCGTTTATCGCTTTAAAGGCCTACCACAACTTTGTAAGAAAAAGGATATACTTCTATCGATGTCTTTATTAAAACAATAGTAATAAAGTAAGGAGATATTGTGGAAGTTCGTGATGGAGAAATACCCCATTAATACTCCTGAATTGGAACTTGCAAAACACTCTCAATACTATCCATAGATTTGGAGGGATGGAGCATCAAATTAGATCAAATTTAAATAGAAAATAAAAACACCATTTCTTACTCTGTCACATTTTACACAACCTGGGTAAATTCTGTCTCTGATATCTTTCTCCCCACATGAAATCGAGACCCAAGTTTTTGTAAACTTTTTCTTTTCTATCAGACAAAAATTATCTCAAATTTTCAGACGATTTGGCTGATTATTTTTCACTTTATGATGATTTTACTTACTGAAATATGTTTTTCTTTTGAGTTGTCTCAGAAGTGCAGGTCGGTAATTTGGTCATAACTTCCCCTATACATACCCAATCGACCTCATAATAGACTTGTTGGATTTATATTTCCACGTTTCTCTTACTGTACAAATTTTATCTCTTTAAGATTCTTCCATAAAAAGTTATCCACGCTGTCCTAAAACCTGGTTTCTGCACAATTTCTACAGCCTTCGACCGAGTTTTTCTTATAAAATGCAAAATTTGAAATTTTTCAGTTACTTAAAAACATTTTTAGATACCCATTATTTATATTTAAATGCCTAGGAAGTTTCATGCAATGCCTCTTCACCAATCACTGCCAACTCTCTTGAGTTCTTCTCCTTTTACACCTAAATACTGTATTTTTCATACTCCTCCTAGAACTGTCATGCCCAGTTCACTCGTGTGAAGCCCTAAGGACCCGATTCCCTTTCTAAATGCTTGAGGGGAGTACAAATATGATTAGTTCTAGATTTGGTGATTAAGTTCATCATATTTCATAAGATATAAACATTTCTCTACAAACCTTGACCAAGGGTTTCCATGGAGCATGAGAGGGATGATTTCATTCCAATTTCTTGAATTTGATGTCTAATGTCTCGAGATAAGCTCAATAACATGTATGTATATATATATATATATATCTTTTAAAACAATCATATATGCATGGAAAGCTTCTTCTATTTCTTATACATAGTGAAAATGTTGCACAGTACAGTCAACTAGGAGAAGGATAATGACAGATTGAACATTTGCATTTGAATATGCATTCAATTATTGTAAAATACCTTCATACATGTTCGAGGAGTTGGGAAACATCAATTATCTAACCACGCCCCCATCTTGACTTTCATCATGAACTGATCTTCCATAAAAGGATTAATAGGGAGATGTCCAAATAGGGAGATTTCACACTCTACTCTACAAACCCTAACTGTGCACTTACCTGGCCCGTGAGCCTCAAAATGCTTATAAAATGCATGATCCTTGTTTCCAAAGCTTCTTACTTGACATGCAGGGTTGTCTTAACCTTCTCTAGGATCCTGAGCTACCAGTAAGGTTTAGCAATACAAATAATTTTGATTTCCGTTAAGGAGGGGTCTATACATGCTCATAAAAATAGGGTAATTCAAACCCTTACTCTCAATTCAAATAACAGAGACTTATTTCCTTGTATAGGTCTCAACCATGGCTTAGATACACTTCATCTAATCCTTCCTACAGATTTCATTCGTGCTTATACTCATCACAAAAGCAAATCAAAGTTTGATCCCACAACCCAAGGCACAGTCACAGTACAGATTTCAACTAGTTTATCCATTGGCAATAGAATATCACAAAGGATGGTACTTCTAATTCATGCAATGATCCTTCATTCACTCCTATCATGTGGAATTATCCTTCAAGATTGAGATATCACTCAAATAGTCCATTGTCATATGGTTCCAAGCAAAAATTTGAACATTCACAGTCAGGAATGTGTTTCCTTACTTTTACTAGCCCTGAGTTTTGATGGCTAACACTCTTATACTTCTTGATCCTGTAGCACAAACCAATATTCTCATTGGAAACCTCCTAGACATTTATTTTCCACACAATAATGGTCTTTCTTTTACTTATTTACCTTCAACTCTCTCAAATATCTCTAAACAGGGTATTTTCACAGTTTATGAGGGTTTCTTCAAATTTGCACTATAGGATTTCTACCACAAGCAAATTAAAAGATTTCATTTTCTCTGAGTACACTAGTTACCATCATACTCTTTCCAATGACTAGTTTTAAGAGTTCTTTGTGCAACTTTATAAGCAAGAATATCATTCATAGATGCTCTAGGATAGGGTACAATCTGTCAAAGGACAATCTCCCGAGTTTGTCAACTTTATTAACTTTAAGACATTCTAAGAACTCCAAGAATGTTTATAAAAATCAATTAAACCTTTATACCAAGATTTCCTCTTGAAAAGAGTTGTTACTTCACAAAATCCTCGGAGTTCAGCTATCCAAAGAATGGCATGCACAAAACACGCTTTGTATACAAGAACACACCCCACTTATCAACTTTGGGTTATTGTATCCGAATAGCATAGATGTCCCACTTTTCATTGAAAATAGTATCATCCCTTCTAGGAAGAAATATTTAACTACACCATTCAGTCAATGTCAACTGTGCTAGTACAATATTCAACAGTTTGTATTAAAGTAAACATTTAGTTAAAACTAATGACACAGTTCTTATGATTTTTATAGTAGTCAATTGATCAGTCAAATATATTAGTCAAAGATGAAAATCTAATTATGTCCTTCAGTCCAATTGCTGCCAGAAAATTCAGTGCTGCTATACTGATCAACACTGCAATTTCAGGTCAAAATAGTCAAATTGTTGTAGAGCTAATGTTGATGTCATAACTTGTCAATGCTGTAAAAATGTCAACTTGCTGGTCAAAGTAGATTTTACTTCAATGTTTGTGCTGGGAATATGGGATTTAAATTGAATAGGTCATTCATTTTCTTATAAATTTATGTAAGTCAAGCACTATAATGTCATGTAGGTTTTTCGCGAGTCATCCTAGGCTAATTTAGTGCAAAAATCCAAACAAGTGGAATTGAATAGGAAAATTACTGAATTACCATTTGGACAAAGTGCATTTGCATAATTGTTCTCAAAGAAATAATTTATCATCTTCAAAGGTGTATGTTAACATGAACAATAACAAACTATAGTGGATCCCTTCATTGCAATATTTTGGGAATGAGACATTACGTTTAAACTTTCATAACACGATGATGGCATTATTTTCAAGTTTAAAAATGAAGTGATTGATGAGATATCCACGGAACACCAAAGAGGAAATAATTTCCACACATTAGAAATATGAGATGGTAAAATTAAAAAAATTAAATGTGGGACATCTATTAATGATGGGCATTTCTTTTTCATGATAGCAATTCTTCTCCATAGCAATGGGTGTGTAGGTTAACATGAACAATAACATACTATAGCAGTCTAGGCATTGTAATGTTTTGGGGATGAAGGATGATGTTTGAATTTACATGACATGACATTGGAATTATTTATAAAGTTAGTAATGGGGTTGCTCATGAGTATCCATGTAGCAGAAAATAGTTAACAATTCCCACACATTGTGAATATAAGACATGAAAGATTAAAAAAACTAGAACTTCTCAACATTTGAACAAAATAGAAAATTTTAAGTAAACATAATGAAAATGGGTTTTAGGGTAAGTGCACAAACAAGGGGGTGGGGGAAAAAAGAAGAAAAAAATCCATTTTTTGGCCATTTTGGCCATAACGTGCTCGCATTATGGATCGGGTGCCCTATAACGCGAGTGCGTTATAGTTCGGTAAATCTGAGCCATAATGCGAGTGTGCTCCAACATGTTACTTAGTATATGTGCTTTTGGAATGCTTCTTGTTGGGCCCTAAATTATTGGTGAGTACCAAAAGTCACACACGGGCATGCATAATAAAGAGAAGGGTGTGCGGTGAGAAGTGCGCAAGACAAAGAGGTTTAAGATGGGTTTAAGAGAGACCAAGGCACGCGCGAGGAGACAATACACAAGATCTAAGGACTTAGCCATATTCAATGTTCTGGAGGAACTTGAGGAAAAATGTGACCCAACTAGGCATGTCAACTGGAAAAGGTGCTATCCTGAAGGCAAGATGATAAATAAAAGATATTCCATGCAGGGAATATTCCTAGGAAGACATCATTACAAAAGTGGAGATCTTGGAATGACATAAACATTCACCGATGAAGGACCACATGGACACTTGACATGCAATCTACTCTTGAAGGAAGGAGTGGTGGTGGGTATTGGACCTATAAGAAGAGTTTCTCAGGTAGAAGAAGAAGCACCAAGATTTATATGGAAAAACATATAGTATGGAAAAAGGGGAAGCTTTGTAGAAAGTATTATGAGGCCCTAGGGTTGTGGGTTTTCATTATAAAGTTGCAAGAAGTTCATCATATCTAAGGGATGGGTCTATAAAATTTATATGGGGGCATAGCTAGGACTCTTGATATATGAGTTAGATCTTTGTTTGAACATATATTGTATGGGTCGGATCCCTAGAAATTACTGTATTCGACCTGACATGGCCTTTTGAATGTAATGTGGTTATTTAGCACTCTTGATCAATGTGTGTGTGTGTGTGTGTGTTCTGGATATCTTGTTCATGGGTGCAAACCCTAGTGTCATTTCTTCATATTATGAATCAAATCTATTCTTCATAATCCATGTTGTGTTGTTTCTCTCATTTTCATGCATGGGTATAAGGATATGGTAGCTCATGTTGTGCTTTTACATGAATATCTACTTTTCTATAACTAATCCTCTAACAATGGAAATATCTTCTCACAATTCTCACATAAAAGAGGGCTCGGAGCCCACGCATGCCTCTTATGAGAGCTTAGCGCCCACTAGGTGATAGGATGGCACACATGGGGTTAGAAATTTATACTAAGGGTACATGAAAATGACTACATCTTGGTTCTATTGTCAAGATTTTGGTGGCAGATTTCATTGTGGCCAATCACAAGACCACCCCTTATCACCCCCAAGAAAATGGAATTATTGAGGCATTTAACAAGATATTAAGCTACACACTAGACCAAAATTTGTGATTTGAGAAGAAAATATTGGGATGACAAAGTATCAGCCATTTTATGGGCATATAGGACAACCTACAAGAGATTGAACAAGGCCACACTATTTCAATTGGTGTTTGGCGTGGAGATTGTTTTACTAGTTGAATTTATGCTACCATCACTTGTGTAGTCCACGTACATGAGGGTTAACTGATGAATAAGAAATTCAAGAGCACATGGAGAAGTTAATGCAACTAGATGAAAGGTGATCACTTACTAGATGGATTCAGAAGAATAAAAAGGCACGAAAAAAGCATGACATGATCGTCATATTTAAAACAAACAATTTAAGGTTGGGCGATTGTCTTGCTTTATGACTCAAAATTTCTACCGCCATCTTAGGAAACTAGAATTCCATTGGTTAGGGCCGTATATCATCATTTACATCCTTAACTTAGGAGATTTATAGCTACAAGCAATGGATGGAACATAGTTACTAGACCATTTCAATGGAGTATACTCAAGCCCTAATATAAATAATTCTTCCTTGTATTCATAAATAAGGCAATATTTCCATTTAGCTTAGGATTCTACTTGATGCATTTATTTTCCTTGTGTTTGTTAGATCAGGAGAAATGTAAATGTCTGAATGATATATTGAATGTAAGAGGAGTGTATAAATACAAGTGAGAATGTGGTTAAGAGGTAACCGCCTGTAACTGACAGATCGGTTACATGTAGCTAAACTAAACTCTGTATTAATTATGCCAACATTCCCCCCCTTAATACATTGTTTTTACAAATCTACCCCAGATTCATCATCTTGTTACGTCGCGACATGTCCTATTTGCTTCTTGCAACAAGGACTTTGTCTGGATTTTCTTGAATCTCTGCGACAGATGTGCTCTCGTTTGTAGAAAAACTGATGAAGAATTGAGCTCAAAAGCTCGTGTGGTGCACCACAGATGTGCCTGAGGGCATTTAATCTCACATTTGTCATCTGGATCGACACAACTCTTCTCCGTCTATATGTCGAACAAGACTCAGTCCATTATGTCCTCGGATTGCAAGTTTTGGAGACTGGCGAAGAGTAGATACCGATGCTCTTCGGTTCTCTCAAATGTGGCACGTCTCTATGGTTGCTTGCAATGTTGCTAACATCTTGGGGCACGACTTTCATGCTCTCAGACTGTTGCATGGGATCATAGGCTGGTTGTTCACATCCATCTTTGATAGCAAATTTGATGAATGAATGAAGGGGCTTAATCTCATTTTGTTCCGATTTGATTCAAACAAATTCCACGTCTCTTGATCTTTTGTACAATGCGCTTGCTAATGTATCACTTGGTCTGCGAACAACAGTTGAGAAGATGTTGGGGGAAGGAGTCTACCAACGCACACCTGGGTTTTCGGTGGTCGATGCCACTCATGTCAAACTCCACACAGTGCTTATAAATTGGTCAGTGGTCATTGCCACATGCTCTCTTCTCCCTCTTTGGTGACTCCACCGTTTCTCAATGAGACTACTTCTTCCTCCACGGTTGTGCTGCGACTCTTCAAAGTTTCGTAGACCTCTTTCTACATCAATAGAAATGAGTTGAAAGGTAAATCATAACCGTCATAACCGTTCTGTTCCTTCCTTGTGCGACTTCTCCTTATCCCTGCGTCTCTGCCAGGAGCTCCATGTTTAGATAATCCTTTCGTGTTTGCAGAATACATGCGTTTTGGAATGGCACTTGCTCACATACAGTCAACTCTGACGCCAAGATGACTCCAAATTCCACGCAGGTCACCTTTGGCGCTGGCTTGGGCTCCTTCCATGGCTTACCTCCTTCCCGCTAGGTCTGCACATCAATTTCCAGCCACGTCCAAACAAAAGAACAGCGGCTCCAATGAAAGGAAATGAAATCAGGTCGTTTGGATCTCCACGCAGGCTTATGCTCCTATGCTCCTTCCACGGCAGCCTCTCCTCCAGTGCACAACACACAAAGAAATACGCCAAAAACAGTTTTCTTGCTCCAAAAACTGGCACTCCAATTTTCCACGCAGGTAGAGGATGGACAGAGGCTCAAATAAATTTCCACGCAGGAGGGGAAGTGGCGGTTTCCAGCATATATTCAACAGTCCATGAAACTAATGAAATACAAACCTTTCTGGCTCCCTCGCTCCCACTTCCACGCTCTGATACCAATGTTAGATCAGGAGAAATGTAAATGTCTGAATGATATATTGAATGTAAGAGGAGTGTATAAATACAAGTGAGAATGTGGTTAAGAGGTAACCGCCTGTAACTGAAAGATTGGTTACATGTAGCTAAACTAAACTCTGTATTAATTATGCCAACAAAGTGTTTCCCTTTCTCGTTTCTTGTTCCTTTCTTTTTGTGTTTGTTGTTTTACGCACCTTGTGTCTTTGGTAGCCACTTATTATTTTCAAAAGGTTGTGCATGTGACTACACAGGACCACACATTTTTTTATATGGGGTGGAGTAATGTGAAGTAAAACATAAGCTGGGAGTGGAAGTGGTGTTTCGATGGCCCAAATTTAAGGATTAAAAACATGTAGTGTGGAAGAGTGCATGTAGAAAAGGTGGACATGGGGAGTTTGGTGTCATGATAGCTTTACAAAGACTACAAACAAAGGATGAGAAGCGTAGGAACAACATGAGCTAGGTAAGGGAAAAAATTAGGTTAAGGATAGAAGAAGTGCCTTTGGCGCTGCAAACGAGTGCGTGAGGATGTTCAGTCAGTAAGGATTTTTGCATGCCAGAAGGTTGTAGATAATTTTCACACGGGTAGTGTACGGGGCTAAGAACACTTAAGGTTGGCTTTAGTGGAAAAAGCCACCTTTATTGAAAACATTACATTGGTAGGTGAAATAGCATTTATTACGGAGATGAGCAAATAGATATAAGTAAAAGGTTGGGCACATTATATTTTACCTTCAAGAGCTCTTGCAAACTAGGGAATCCATGAAGAAGACTTGTGCAAAGGAAAATTGTGAAAATATGAGTACGTGACTAGTGTGATTTATGAACCAAAGTGGAAGAACACAAGGGCATAAAGAAGAAGGTTTCGTGAGAGTAAATCGTCTTATAGAAGGGTTGTCTAGGTTAGGGTTTTAAAGCTAGGGCAAGGGATTAAAGGGATTTTTTCTGAAGGTAAGCCACAAATTTGAGCAGAGTGAGGAAGAGGAGCAAGGAAGAGTTTGTTTTTAGTAACCCGATAAGAAGATGGCACCAAAGAAGGCTAAGGGCATAGGGAAATAGGTGGTTTCCACTAGTTTTAACAAGGAGTGGTATCTAGAAGATGCAATACCCAGATGGCATGTTGCTTGGAAAGGAGTGGGTATCCCATGTAAGGAAGATGGAGGTAAGTGATTAAAAACATCACACAAACACCAAAACGATGGAGATGGAATTGGAACTTATTTTCCTGATAGAAAAAGGACACTAGAAGGAATGCCAATCTACGATGATGAAGTAAAGGTGAAGATGGGGAAGGTCAGGGTTGTTGTAACTCTATGAGTTTCCCTATTTTGGTAAGCCTGAGTAACTGTACCAATGGTGGATGTCACGCATACACAAGGATCATTTCCACTTCGCAGGCTAGAGAATGTAAATAACTCCACAACTAATCTCTAATTTTACCAATCTTATTTGCAAAGGGGAGCCATTGGAAGATGACTTAGAGGAAAAGGAAGCCATTAAGGAGACAATCCAAGATTATGATTATAAAAAGGGCTTGCGCTACTTCGATATCTCCAGCCCGTGATGAGGATGGTCATGCACTTGGTATCCAAGTTAAATTGGAAGAAGAGGTGGACACGAGATAAATAAGTCTTGGTTGAACTTCTATCAAAAAAATTTAGAAGGTACCATCTATAACCTATCTACCTTCATTACGGTGAAGAAATATTTAGTGTTGTGCATGAAGGAGAGAAGATCATGTTTGGAAATGTCCTCCTCACCATCATCTTCTTGAAGATTGGAGTGCCCGATGGGCCAAAAAAGTTTGTATGGGAGTACCTAGATGAATACCCGTCCCTCACAGAAATATTTGAGATGTACAATTGTGATACCATGACAACTACCCACAAGGCGTGCTGGAAAAATGGTGTAAGAAAATGCATGATGTGTTCGGGCTAAGTGGACGATACCCGAATAATTACCAAAGCACTAGTTCAAGGATAAGCTAAGTTTGCTACACTTTTGTGTTGGCAAGTTCACTTTGTAAGAAGGAAAAAGATCCCATGGTGTAAACTATCATTCTCCTTCACTACACAATATTTCTAAGATGGGGTCAATCATTTCATGGAGGCCAAAAGAATAAGGTTCAACCTCATCGAGGTGGACCAAGACCACTGTGCAAGCTACGTAGAAAGATAGTATACCCCAAGAAGCACACTTATGTGGAGAAGTATGTCTCCCATGAGGTGCATATGATAAAACCTATAACACTTCTAATTGTTGGAAGGACCGTAGCAAGGGTATACCTATGCATTAGGCCCAAGTATGAGAAAGGTTCCTACATGGAGAATGATGTATCCATCCTGAAGACCCCACCACAAGGAAGAAGGCCGCACCAAGGAAGAGGGAGAGAGAGGAGGTACCAGAGAAGAAGGCATTGAGTGTACAAACATCACAATCAGTAGGAGTGCAAGAGTCAGGAGTGAATCTGAGAACATATGCTCAAAGGAATAAGTCCCCTGTTAAGGAAAAGGAAAATACACATGAGGAAGAGGTTCCAGAGCAAGAAGAGTCTCGTGCAAAAGAAGAGTCGTTGAGGAAGGAGTCTCCTGCTAAAGAAGATGAGAAGGAAGAATCCTCTGTCTGGAGTCACCGCTTAGGGAGAAGAAAAAGGTAGCAGAGGAGGTGGAATCAAAAGGAATAGAGAGCCTGGAAGCCTACAAAGGCAAAAAGGATGAAGAAGAGCATGAAGAGTCGAGGACCATCCTGTGTACGATGTACATTACTCGTAGGAGGATGGGAATGAAGAAAAGGATGGGGAAGAAGGAGATGCTCATGGAAAGGGGGGAAGTGAGGAGGTAAACACTAAGGATCAAAGGACCCCAAGCCTCACCAAGGAATAGGTATAAGAATCTATGGAAAGGGAATTAGCAGGCATAATAAAGGACTTGGTGGAGTAAGAGGTGGAGTGCAGCATTGACGAAGTGCTCAAAGAGATAGAGAAGGAGAGTGTAGGGAAGGAGTATGGGAGCATGGGCTGAGATCCCAAATCAGTAGTAAGATTTCCAAAGGCAATACACACATGAGGAAATAGTGTGGTAGTGCACAAGAGCAAGGAATGGGTTACATCAATTATCTAAGTAAGGTACTGCATCTGTGCTTCCAAATAATGGGGCCTATAGACTAAATCCTTTCCTATTCTTCATTTGAAGAGGAAGGAATGTACCCACGTATGAGGCAAATGTTATCTTGGGATTTTGAGTCCCATAGTGATGAGCTTGAATTCGAGGTCAGCAAAGGGGAACTGATGAAGATACTAGAAAGCAAGGGAGTAATCCCCGATAAAATCATAACAATTATCTGATGAGCAAGTCTACAACACACTCAAAAAGGTATCGGTGGAGGTTGAGGCAAGAATCTTTAGAAGGAATGACATGGTAAAGTTCCTGGAGGAAGAGCTAGAGAAGAAGAATGAAGAGATTGTTGAAAATGGAAAGGACCTAAAGCGGGAGGACTTGATCGGTGCACTGATTAAGGTGCGAACTAAGGAGGAAAAGGTGAAGAGCCATGAGGTCTACAAAAATATAGAGATGATTACAAATTCCATTATCTTTAAGCATCCATACTTGGATCCGCCTAAGAAAAAATTCAAGTCAACCTTGCAATGCTAGGAATATTTAACCCACATCCTTATCATGGAAAGGCGACCGCTTACACTAGAATAACCAAAAAGGTATTAGCACACTAGAAGAAGGAAGAAAGGATAAATATCGGGAGAAATTCACTCAGTATTCGAGCTCCTTACCATTTAAATACCACCATGCGATAGGTCTGAGGCCTTATATGATAACCGCACTCACGGAGATAGGGTAACAAGTATACTAGTCGCTACACACATGAGGCGATATGAAATAATTCCAAGAGAAGAATAAGGGAACCAAATATTACATGACTAGGCATGCTTTGATTGGATAAGGTGCCATCCTTGAGACATGATGGTAAAGAAAAATATATTCCATACATGGAATATTCCTAAGAAGACATCATTACGAGAGTGGAGATCTTGGAATGGGATAAACATTCACCGATGAAAGACCACATGGGAACTTTGCATGCAATCTACTCTTGAAGGAAGGCATGACAGTGGGTATTGGACCTATAAGAAGAGATGCTCATGTAGAAGAAGAGACACCAAGATATATATGGATAAACATATAGCATGGAAAAGGGGAAGCTCTGCAGAAAGTATTAGGAGGCCCTAGGGTTGGGGTTTTCATTAGGGAGTTGCAAGAAGGTCATCATATCTAAGGGATGGGTCTGTAAAATTTATAAGGGGGGCATAGCTAGGACTCCTAATATATGAGTTAGATCTTTGTTTTAACATATATTATATGGGCCGGATCCCTGACAATTACTGTATTTGACTTGACATGGCCTTTTGAATGTAATGTGGTTATTTAGCACTCTTGATCAATATATATATATATATATATATATATATATATATATATATATATATATATATATATATATATATATATATATATATATATATATATATATATATATATATATATATATATATATATATATATATATATATTCATGGGTGCAAACCCTAGTGTCATTTCTTCATATTATGAATTAGATATGTTCTTCATAATCCATGTTGTGTTGTTTCTCTTGTTTTCATGCATGGGTATAAGGATATGGTAGCTCATGTTGTGCTTTTACATGAATATCTACTTTTCTGCAACTAATCCTCTAACAATGGCAATATCTTCTCACAATGCTCACATAAAGGAGGGGCTCAGTGCCAGGTTGCCTCAAGTGCCTCTAAGTGAGCTCTAAGTGAAAATGGGGTTAGAAAGCTGTAGTAATCATACATGAAAATGGATACACTTCTATTTACAAAATAAATTTTTAAGTATAAGTTTTTCTTTTATTATTATTTATGTTTTATTATTTCTTATGTTTTAAATTTATTTTAGTAAATATAAGATGTTACGGTCACTCTGCACCTTTTGGAACTACTCTCACGGCTCCATCTCAGTAATTTCGAAAGATAGTTTTTCATATTCTAGTCCGGTTAGTGCATAGGTATTTTTCATAATCTCAACATTCAACCTTCAAGCTTTTAAGGTTTATACTATACAATCGATACCTATTTTGTGAAAGAACGTAGTCATTGTTTAGGTTTCGGGCATTTTGGATTGGTTATTGACATTTGTATGAGTGTTGAATGTTTGAAAACTATATATTTTAAGCTTCACAACTCCCAAAGGTACCAATAATTGCTTGAATATATGGATGCATGCAATTCCTTATAACACATAACAAATCAAAACATATATGTATGTTTTTATTGATTCAAGTAATTAAGGGAATGGTCATCATGAGGTATATAAAGGATCTGAAACATCATGAGGTGATGCAAAGCTCCAATACATTTGCATGCATTCATCAACTCATAACAATAAATTTCAATCAGTTTCATTAGTATCTTGTTTTAAGAAGTCTTTCCAACAAGATCTATAGGCTCAAATATGGAAAAATGGCGCAATCAACATAAAAATACCCTTCCAACCCCCATATCATGCTCTCAAATTTTGTACAAAATCCCAATCAACTCAAGTTAAAATCAACCCTAAACCCTAAACTATAAACTCTTAAACCCTTAACCTTGAGCCCTAAAACCTAAACCCTAAACCCTAAGCCTTAAGCTTGAATCCCTAAACTCTTTTAGTTTTCAAGGCTTCCACAATTAACCCTAGTGACCATAAATCAACTCCATGATTCCTAAACCATTTTTTGATTATCTATCACTTACTGAAATAGGTATTCACCGTGTAGATTAAAGGATTTATCATTGAATAAGATTCTTTCCATATGGCCACCTATTAGAATGAAATGAGGTGGTTGTAATTTCCTTCCTCCTTTAAAGTGCGATGAAACTACAAGCTTCAAATGAGTGTTTAAGAACACTACCAAAAGGGTGACAAATAAAGTTAAACTCGGATGATTTCTCATTCTTACATATATGGTGCTCTATATGAAGATCATCCTCTTACCCCTCCTAGCTTTAGAGTTCTCCTTGGATGGAATGAAATTTAGGATACTCATACACCTCTTTTTCTCATATGCCTCTCATGTGATAGGCGGATAGATAAGATTTCATATATTGCTATATTCAAAGATACAAAATGACACCTTTATATAGGCCGATAGGAGATCGTAGGAGAGGAGACGGTTATACAACCGATCAATAAAAATACTAACACAAA